>JAPYZN010005143.1:0-15791 GCA_030522865.1 Psyttalia lounsburyi | reverse complement strand
TGTGGACTCTTTTTTGACCCGCTCATCTCGTCTCCCGACTTCCGCCTACATCTCACGTCCGCTCCCTATTCCCACCGATCCAGGCATCTTATCGAACATATGGACTTGGTCAAGATTCCATTACCACGAGAGTGAAATTCCCCCACCCCGCCCCCCCCCCCCTTTTCGATTTTTGTATAATCGATTTCGAATAATGCCGTCAAAATTTCACCATTCACATTTAAACCTATCGGGAAAGTTATTTACGAGGCCCGTTGAGGGCCGAATAAAAAAAAACAGTCAGACATGGTATTGGGAGGCCGGCCTCAACTTGTTTATGTTTGAGATTAATATCTATGAAAAAAAACAATTCAATTAATATTGTTGATTACTATAAGAAAATCATTGTATGAGAATGTTTATAATACAAAAACACTACTTGAAGAATTTTATTACTTAATTTTTGAACTTCCAGCAGAGAAGTGTTTTTGGGGCATGTTGATTGAACCCACAATTCAAATCTGGATTTGAGAGATGATTTGAATAATTGGTAGGTCACTGGAAATCAGCGATGGATAAAATATCGTGGAATGAGCAAGATCCATGAGGATTTGGGGACCTAATCCGCTTTGCATTCATAAATATATATCCAAATTGGATCAAGAGACCTGATCCGGTTCGGAACAATTCAACTTGATCAAATCTTGATTACGACAGCCGTTACATAATTGATCAGAGCCTGATCCAGTCAGCTTATCATATTCTGATCAATCCTAAGGTCTGACTTGATCCGACTCTGATCTGAACCAGATCGAAATTTCCACTCGGGTAGTTTTTCAATTGTTTCCGAGATTAAACAGTAAATTTTAATATTTGGTTACTATAGAGATATACTACTAGACTAGTTACTATAGCCTATCCTCCCTATCCTAGGGAGGAAAAGTAGACAAGTCCTCACGTGCAAACTTACGACCCAAGCCGAAGGCGAGAAATTAATGGCTGATTCTCCTCCCGAGGGTTGAATACGATTTTTCTGCAAACATGAACGAAAGTGAGCGTTTCTAACCGGGCGAGGCGAGATTAGAATGCGTTCCTTGAAAGTAATTTTCATTTTTTTAATGTTTTGAAGGCCAATTTCCACGGATCCATTCAGCTTCTTACTACCAATAGAATTTGTAGCAATGGAACAAAAACGAGTAATAACCGAAAAGGAGTTCTAGCTAAAGGCGACAACATCTGCTTTTTTTTTTAATAAATGAAAATAGTATTTTTCCGGCCTCTCGCAATGGGGCTTATTACATACGTGAGCTGGAAGTTGAGGATAGAATAAACAAACAAACTGTCAACTGCATTTGTCACAGGGAAACTGTTTTCTGTTCGGATAGCTGAGATGGGAAGAGCACCTGACTGGTAATTCGAAGGTCCCGGGTTCGATTCCTGGTCTGAAAATATCTTTTTTTCTTCAGTTATTTGTGGACTAAATATATTGAGAAGGAATTCCCACCTATCCAAAATCCTTTCCACCCATTAATCCCACTGTCCTACCATAAAAAAAAATGTGGAACGCATACCCCCTACCTAATTCCCAACTGTTGTAAAAAAACAAAAAAAAACTACTACTACTACTATTTTAACTGTAAACTGTTTACAGTTTTGTTTAAACTGTTATACAACAGTTGGGAATTAGGTAGGAGATATGCGTTCCACATTTTTATGGTAGCATAGTGGGATTAATGGCTGGACAGGATTTTGGATAGGTGGAAATTCCTTCTCAATATATTCAGTCCACAAATAACTGAAGAAAAAATTCATATATTGTCAGACCGGTAGTCGAACCCGGGAACTTCCGATTACCGGTCGGGTGCTCTTCTTATCTGAGCTATCCGAACATATACTGATTTCCATTCCAATGATCTGTCAATATTGAGCTTATTGTTGGAAGTTTGAGTGGTAGGTGAGGAGTAGCCAACCATATGAGTGAAAAACCCCATTAAAACGTCCCAGAAACTATATATTATTGTGAAAATGTTCAAGTTTTCAAATTCGGGAGTATACAATACAAATTCCCAAGCGAAAACTAGGGAGAACCAATACAGAAGAAATATTAACGTATGCAAAAGTGACAATAGCATTGGTAGTTTTTTCACCCACCGTTAGTACCACTGGCGCGATGAATTCTAATCGTAAGGCTTCATCGCTCTCCCTCTCAAGAGACATTCACATTGACCGTGTTACCTTCAGCCGAGTGGCATTCAGAACACTACTACTCGTTTAGGTTACGTGCGCATAAATTTCTTTTTTCACTACTTTTTTTACTATTATCAATAAACAAAACTCCTAGGCGCCCATTATTTTCACTCAAAAAATCATTAATTACCTGTTCTCAATGTACGGGAAGTTTCATGGGTTCAACTGCATCTGTTCCTTGGATTTTGCATTTTTTTGTGTGATTTCCGTAAGATTGTGAGGGCAATTATCACGTTTTCAAAAAGTTATAATAAATCAACCATGCTGATCAAAATCGCAAACTCAAATAATGGAAAAACAATCGATTTAATGGCCTTGAAATTTATTCACCAACCTTCGAATTGAGTTTTTGAAAACTGATCTATCTGACCATCAATAAGTTGCGTTTTATCCTGTAATTTCAGTATACAAATATAGATTAGAAATACCAGGAATAATCGGAATTTCTCCAACTCGGTCTTAATTATAAGTGAATTACACTGACGAATAATTCCAATGTACTGCGCATAGGACTCTTTCCATTGAACATTTTCTGTAATTTTCTCGAATGCAAAATAATACGTCTTTCATTGTTATACTTTAAAACTCCTTCCTAGGGCCATGGTGCGGACATAAAAGCATCACAATAATTAACATCCAAATTTTTAATTTAATGTGCCAACGTGTCGAGTCGTAGATGTTGAAGTCATAGTTGTTTCTATTTATTGCGAATGGTAGTTGAAGGAAAATGAATTGAAAATCAATTTTCAACTATAAAATAAGCACTATAAAGGTATTGGGGGAATTCTTTATCAAGTATCCCTAACGGATCCCTCGATTCAGAACTCGACTTGTTCACTCGAACGAGTACTGGTCGATTACCGCTCAATAGATAAGATTAGTCAACTATATATAGATTGACAAGCAGTCGACCGGCCCTTGACCGTGTGAAAAATTCGACGCCCGGATCGAATCGCTATTAATTCACTATCAAATGATCTGCCAGGGATTACGTGCTAAGAGTGTCACTTCTTGATATTGTTACTTCGATGCTAGAACATTTGAAGCGTGAAAAAGCTGATAAAATAAATTAGCCCTGACGAGGAGTGTATAGAGCACTCGAAATGTTGGTACATTAAATCGAACGTTTAGATTGTCTTTCAATGTTGTTTGACATTTTAACTGACCAAAAAATCGTGGTTTTTAATTATTTTCTAGATTACTAGCCACTACAGACCAAAAATATACGTTTATTCAGGACATTTGTATTTATTTATTGGTATATTTTTCAAACTAGAATAATTCAATCAGGAGTTTGACATTTTTAAGTCTAATTCTACTACCCTAATTACAGGATCCATAACACTGGGCTGTTGCAGCAGCACCGAGACACGCAATATCCTACGAGTGGCATTGAACTCGGGCCGAGCCGTGTTACTGGGAGAACCATGGCGCCACTCAATGCACTCTCTCTTTTCTTTTCAATCCATTTTACGAATTCTAAGGAAATTGAAACGTGCCACCTTCAAAAAAAATCATGGGCGGGTGCTCCCTTTGATCGCTCCTAGGGTGGGAAGAGGTCTGGTCGCTAGGAGTGGGTAGAAGTGGACGACACTCATGATTGAAACCAATACCTCTCGGTGAATTTTCTTTTTCTTTAGTCAGATAACAATTTTTCGAAGTTTTTTTATATAAATAACTGAATAGCCGCGGGGACAATTTGAGTTGAATTGCATAAGATGGTTTGCAAAGAAAACTCCAATTTCATCATTTGCTCAGAATAAATGATGGAATTTTCACCAAATTGTAATTTCTCCACGTTCTTTCGTTTTTTACTCGTGAATAACTGAAAAACTGCTGAGGCAATTAAGTTCCCTGAAGATGCATCGATTGCAAGGAAACAAAATTGAATCACATCATGTATCCTAGAATAATCGTGCACAAAATTTTGATCACACATTCAGACCTATCTCTAAACAGTATCGGGAAAGTTTCTAGAAATTATCAAGCGCCTAAAAATAATGCAATTTTCAAATTCGGTTTTCAGGATCCTTACAATAGCGTTCTCTTATTGGGTGGGGACGCTAATGATGGCTTGAATAATCAAAGAAGTCTGAAGCACATTTTCTTACATGTAAGGTGAAATACAGAATGAAAAACTAACATTTCCCCTTGTCTCTATCTTTTATGACACCCGATGACTCAAAACAGGTAATTCAGAAAGTTTTCCCCCGACTTTTTGACGCACCAAAGTGGTTCCATAAAATTTTCAATAAAGCCGTAACGTCACGAGAAGAACTTGCGAAGCAGCAAAGTTTCGTTAAACGTCGCTAAAAGTTGATCAAGTCGTTCGAGGGCGTTAATGTGGGAGTAATTGCGGAGTTAATTTTTAAATTAAATATGTAACTGAGTTACCTTCTTTTGACGAGATTACCTTCTTATCGCTCCGCTATATTTAAACGCTGCAAGTTTAAATTACGTGGCTAGCAGCTTCTTACAAATCTCTCATCGGAGTCCTGCATTGTCATGTTTCAAACACCTGAAGCAACAGCGTTCATTACCTAGTATTCTACCTTGTATTACCGGGATGTCTGATACTTCATAAGACCTGTGTTTCCTCTCCCAATTTTTCATTCATCACTTAATGTCAAATATCAATTGCGTCCGACTGTATGCCCTTTGGCAGACCGTGCAGGCAGAATTTTTTTGGCCAATTTCGAGGGGATATTTGAAAAGGAATCAACGATTAGTTGGTGGTCAATGATTATTAAAGGCATTGTATATTTTTTCTTTTAACAAGTCGTCAAAATACATTTAATTCTTGTTGAAATTTGATGAAGTCATTTTAATTCGCGAATGCGCAATTATTCTAATTCCCGAAGAGAAAAAGTTTTTAAATTGTAATTTTCTGAATTCGAGAGAAGAATTTGGAAATTGATTTTGATGATTATTAAAAATACATTGTCTATTTTCTCTACCAACAAGTGGTTAATCTTGATATTTAATTGCCATAAACTTGATAAATAATTAATGATAGTTGATGGATTTGTTCCAAATATAGATATTTCAATAATTTTTTTATTATAATCCAGATCAATGATTTTATAGCTATTTTCGAGGAGTTATTTGAGAAAATCATAGATGAGTTTATAATCATCATTGTCTATTTTCTCTTCTGACACATGGTCTAAATCAATGTAATAATTATTGAAATTGCATCGATTTTTCAATCCGTAGCGAGTGATTATTGAACTTCTTCGACATTTTTTAATATCCTGAAGAAAATTTTGTCATCTTCGTTCATTTTGACTTGAATCTAAGTTAAATTGTGTTATGAGTTAGTAGACGTCAATAATTATTGAAAATATAACAATTTTTTTAACAACTCATCAATCTTGAATAAATAATTATGATAAAGGATTCGTGTGACGGATCTTTTCGATCCCTTCAATCAGGGACTGAATACACAGATCACACAGATCAGATTAGATATTCGTAGTATAGATGAATGATTTATTTTTTTCGATAGATGGGAGTTGAGTTAGATCTATCTATCTATCTATGTATCTATCTATCTATGATCTATGCCAACTGTTGGTCGTCTAAAGAAAGTTATGAAGTTCATAATAATTATCACAAAAAAAATGTTTCCACATAACGTAAGTCCATTTTTTGTGCTACACACTTTAGATTTTTTTTTCCAAAATTGAATAATTTTTCTAAATAACTGATTTGGTTCTACAAAGGCAGATCTTTTATTTTCTATCCTATTTAACACGCTGTAAAACTCGACGTGAAATTTGACTACAAATGTGATCTGTGTGTTGACCCATCAAGAATCCAATAAAAACCCCGTAACAAAAACAATAGCTCTTCCCTTATCACCCTTGACATCTGAGTATCATCCCCTTTCACCCTAAAACATACTCTTTTCCGATATTTCCGCTCTCCTGACTCTCCCCGTTGGGTACGTAAATGACGTCGAGATAGACGTAGATTATTTTCCCATTTCCTAAAAAGAAGATATTTGAAGAACGACCAGTCGCTGAAATTCTCACCAAAGGGCCTGTATTTGATTTCGTCTAAATTTTCAAAATGTATCTGGTGAGTGCTTTTAACCTCATTTCTCTCTATTCATTCCTGCATTCCTTTTCTTACCCATCTTTTCATCCGCGGAGAAGTAATAGTGTCAATAGCGTGGGATAATCAAACTCACGAATAAATCAAGGAACTATGTCTTTTGCAATAAAAATCAGTAATTGCAATAGATTGAATCTCCCCATTTTTAGTTTCCACTTTTGAACGCCTTGGTCCAATAAACTGAAATGGAACGATACAGCTGTCTGTGGCGATTTGTAATGTCTACTAGCTCAAGAATTCTGCGATCTCACCTATCAAAAGCAACTTTTCCTTTATTTGAAAACCAGTGAACACGAATTGAGAGTTGTCCGATGACATTAGAGGATCGTTCAAGATTTTTGCAGAAGCGGAAATTGTCGGGGCTTTACGAGTTTACGACAGCCAATATCAGCTCGATTTGTCAATAATATACAGCCACAGGCAGGACTGTATTGCATCAATTGTCAAAAGTTGTATAACTATACATGAAGAGAAAGATGATTTATATAAGCTTTAAGGAAACAGAGGAATCTTTCTTGCTCCCTAGGTCCGGTAATCTCGCCCTTGAAGAACAATCTCCGCTCCATTAATATCGACAGATCATCAATTCAAATATGTTCCTAATATTATAAGATCGCTTGAAATTCCCTTGACCCTCCCACAACTCATGTCACCTCTCCATTCTACGCTCGATACACATCAATTGGGCTGACTGTATATCGACATGAATCACTGCGAATGACAAAAATTGAGCGTCCCTAGACAGAGGGAAATATCCTCTCTATTAAGAATGTTGTAAGAGTCGAAATCACCATTGTATTAATTTTTTTTTCAGAAAGTTGCATAATAAATTATGATGATTTCATTAATATATTTTCCCAATTGATACCGTAAAGGATGCATTTCCCGAATAGCGTTTAAGCTCAGACTAATTAATCATATATTTTTGGTTATCGATTTGAAACTTGTTCAATCTCTCTTAGTCACTACTTACAAAAACTGAATAGATGTTGTGTGAGAATTGATGTCTATCGATTTTTGGTGGTCAAAGGGAATACAACGCTATCTGCTGTTTCTCCAAAAAATTTCTTTAATTCTTAGATATTTTTCATGAAAATAAAAGATTACTTTCAAAATTACAGATTTGATACTCGATAAACAAAAGTTGAAATGATAAATTATTGACGAGTGCATTACCTGTAGCCACTCGATAACTTCGGTCCTCACGGCTTTAACATTGAGTAAGAATAGAATGAAATAAAAATAATTATTAATGATGTTCAGGCGAGATAGAAGAAATTGAGAAAATGCAGCCAATTTTCTGAATTTTCTTTTAAGGCCCGGATCGATTATCCTTTCGAACGTTATCTACGTTCAAATATATTATCTTTGCTGAGAAAATTATCTAAACTTGTTCGATGTAATATTTTGTCGCAATGAGTGTGCCGATAAATATGTATTTATAATGAAAAAAAACTAAAAAAATAATTGAAGGCTGGTAAAGAGCGTTTTTACTTTATTATTTCGAAGTAAGTTTCGTACAAGCAAATAACAATTTTCTGATTTACCTATGAGTGTGGCCATCAGCCGCCGAGTTTTCGGGGGGTGCCGGGAGGGGGAATAACTTGGTAATAAATCCCATTTTGCACTTCATATGGGCAGAAAATCATAAAAAACGCTCCTTACCCGGCTCTGTACTATTATTAAACATATTATGAAAATATTCTCACACCGAAAGAATCGTAATTCACGACGTAAAATTACATCGCGATTTGTATGTGATCAGCTGTCAATTTATAGGGTTTTTGTAGGAATAAAAAACAAATGATAACCGATAATTGAAAAAATTCTGGGCAATGTTACTAAATCCCTATAAAATGACAGCTGATTACATAAAAATTGCGATGTAATATTTCGTCGTGAATTACGATTTGTTCGGTGTGAGAATATTTTTATAATATGTTTGATAATAGTACAAAGCCCGGTATAGAGCGTTTTTTGTAATTTTGTGCCTATATGAAGTGCAAAATGGGATTTATTACGACGTTATTCCCCCCTCCCAGCACCCCTCTAAAACTCCACGGCTGATGGCCATACTCATAGGTAAATCACGAAATTGTTATTTGCTTGTACGAAACTTACTACTAAATAACGAAATAGAAATGCTTTTTACCGGCCTTCAATTATTTTTTTATTTTTTTTTCATTATAACTTATCGGCACACTCATTGCGACAAAATATTACATCGAAAAAGTCTAGATAATTTTCTCAGGAAAGATAATATATTTGAACGTAGATAACGTTCGAAAACATAATCGATCCGGGCCTTACATATCAATTAGTGTATTGAGAAATGATATGCAAAATTTCTGATAGCCCAGATACATAGTAATAACAAAATGAATCCTAAAGTAGTAACTCATACGTGAAGTTGAATAGGGCATCGACAAATTTTGCATTTTTCCTTCATTATTGACTAGTCGACAATGTAGAAAAGCGGCTAAATTTATCGATGCTCTACTTATCTCGTGTATGCGTAGTAACGGTAGGATTTATTTATGTTGTTATTTCGTATCTAAGCCATCTAAAATTTTGCACATCGTTCTATACTTGATTCATTAATGTGCGAAAAAAAATTCCATAGAATTGGCTACATTTTTAAAATTTTCTCGATCTTGTCTGAACACCGTTAATATTTAACTTCTTAATAATGGAATCCGATGGGCAGATCGAGATGGCCATAAGATTATTTTAGGTCTTTCTGGCTATTACTAATGCAAAATATGAATTATTAATTTCCTTGTTTGCTTTACTTGTGCTAAAAAATTAATTAATCCAAATGGATTGTTGAAATATCAATTGATTAAAGAAAATTTGTTATCTGTTCTTCAAACAATCGCAATAAAATATGCAAGAGATTATAAGCAAATTATCTCCAGTATATTTATCTATTCATTTATTGAAAGTATTTTTAGCTGTATGATAAATAAAATTTCAAATAACCAAATTATCGCGTGTAGGATATACGTGCGAATCCATCAGGAAATATATAAACTTTGAAAACTCTATCAAAAAATAATAACCCAATAGTCTAGTGGTTAAGACGTAGAATTAGTACTCGTAGGGTGCCCGGTTTGATCCTCAGCGTCGGCGAAAATCACTAGATTTTTTCAGCGGTAATGAGGTAGGAATTAATTAAGAAATGCAATATAATGATAAAAGTACAGATTCATTGTTCATTTTGAATTCATTATCATTAATAAGTATTTTTGATGGCGGTTCTCAAGTACGGATACGTTTGGCTTGATCAAATTTGAATCTGTCAAACCCAATCAAGTCCTGATATATCCAAGCCGTAACATAACTGATCCAGTTTGATCCAACAATTGGATCAGTACCGGATCTTACATCAAGTCTGACTTGATCCGAACTTCATCCCGGCCTGAGTAAAATTTTCACTCAAGTAAAGCCGAAAAAATTGAATTTTCAGTAATTGATGAAACATTTTTCCATTACACCCTATTGTACCTAAAAATCTGACAGATAGTATCGTCCGGACTGCACTGTGGATTTAGATATTTATATTTCCAATTTGCAACTTGTCCAAATATACTGTGTAACCAAAATTTTAGCGAATCGGTATCATCAAAGGCACATTTTGGAACTAATTTGTATTTTCTTTTACAGTATTTTTCCTCCTAAATAAGGAATGGGATGTCTCGGTAAAATGGTTGATGATTTTATAACCGGGGTTAACAGATTTACTGAATGTTTGTCATTTGATAAAACAACTTTCACATTTTAATTGTTAACCATAACAAAAATGTTCCAAATTGTGGATTCTCACATAAGAGGGTAGGTTAAATCCGGCTTTTTTCCAAATTTTTTATTCTACCAAAAATTATTATTGAATTGACTAAAAACTGATAATAAGGAAATTTTCGCCGATTTTTCGAAGTTTTTATAAAATTTCGTATTATATGTAGCGGTTAAACTGCTTTCAGAGTTGCGAAATTGGACAAGAAGAGCACATTGACTACACTCAGGTGCACATGATTTGTACGTACACTATTCCTGTACATGTATTTTCATGCCTAGTGTATACGCTAATTGTATGAACGGCGTATATCCAGGCGCTATTGCACATCGAAATGAAATACTTTAATTATTAAAAGTCGATTATCGGTAAATGAATACAAAAAATCTACTACATTAAGCTACCCCAATGAAATCAACAGGCAATACAAACCCTATTTAGGAATATCACCCTCACGATAATATCCATCGCGCTGGGAAATTCAGTTATTTCACTCTTCAGAAATAATCTTTCCTTCACGTAAAATCGAGTACGTATCAATTGAGAAGTATTTCTGATGCCATAAAATGATTTGAAATTCCCACAAAAAATCTAAGCCTCTTACAGTAATGTCACCTCTACTTTCTATTAAACTAATATACAAGTACTCAACATCAGTCGTTGGGCATGTCAATGAATAATAACGGTAAAATGAAGAAAACAACATCTTTTACGGACATTTTTCTATATGATCTTTATACTGTTAAAAAACTCCTTCTGATATACCAAGAAAAAAACTTTATAATTTTTAAAAACTAGTCATTTTTATGATACGAACTGCTCTCCTTTTATCTAATTGATTACTGAAAAATTTATTAAACTTGCGTATGGGGCTGAGCGCGCCTTAGCATAGAGTAGGTTTCATATGTATTCAATAAGAATTTATTCGATTAGATTGAAAATTATTCGTCATCTAGTTCTTTTGAAACAAAATGATGATTTATTTTTGTTTTTTGTACCATTGTTCTTTATTTTCTCCAAATTGAAGGATGTGTTTCAAATACATAATTCAATATAATTCTTTGAAGGAAGAAGACGGGCTCCAACTAACGTCTCTTTCTGTGAGGAACAACCATTTGAATTTCCTATATTTTCAAATGAATACGTATATATTGTGAAAAAGAGAAAAAAATATTTTCTTCATTAAAGAAATGACGGTAACTTTTTTATCACTGATCTATTCTTACTATATACTATATATATATACCAACCAGGCATCATATTTCAGCATTGCGCCAGTTGGGAAATTTATAATAAATAAATAATAAATATATAATATATATGTATATATATATACATATATAAAATATCTATGAAATAAGAATAAATCATGTAACATAGATATATTTATAAACTATTTCCTTCTTTAATATACATTTTTTTCTAATTTGTGATAGCTAAGCTAAGCGCAAAAAACGGTGACAAAAAACGTTACATGGTTTTTTGTAAAAGGGATTTCGGAATATTTAATTAAACCACAATTTAGGGGCCCAGTTGATAATGACAATTACGAAATAGTTTCTGAATTGGAGCAGCAATTTTAGAAAAGCTGATAAGTCAATTACGAACTTCCATGAGCAATTTAATAATAAATTCAATTAAAGTACACAATATTGAGACATTAAATGAAGTTATTATAGAATTTTCAAAAAATTTCTAACAGTTTAACTGCAATAAGCATAAATTGTAAATTTCTAGAATTATTTCTTATATTATCTTTTAAAACAATAATTCCTTCTATGATTGGTGTATTGTTATCAGTGGTAACATTGTAAATTAAAATGTATGTCACGGTTGATGTAATGAGTGCGATCCTAATTCTCTGAACGTTGTCTCATACAAAACACTACTGTAGGACAATCAGAAACTTTGTGTTTTTTTTACCAAAATCATGAAATTGAGAGAATTTTTTAACCATTTTTCTGTAGATTCAATCTTTGCTGTCACCGTCAAATGTAGCTGATTTCCGCAAGTGACTCGGCATAATTTTGAAATTGTCAATCATTATTATTGATACTACTAACCTGAGCATTCAGCTCAAATTCAACGAAAATGTTCCTATTATTATTACCCCTCATTTACAATTTGTGTCCAGATTTTTATCTTTCGTATTGAAGCATTCATACTACTTTAATAACCAATATTAAAGTGTGACTGCACATTCACATGAATCACTTCAATTGATAATAGTTTAGAATGCCCATATGCAGTCGAAGATTCATTATACACCGAACTGCCCCATAAAATCAAAATGGCTCGTCAAAAAACCTCAATGGCTCCTACTATTGAGTAATTTCACTGTCCATCTGAAAACACTCAAATGCAATCTTCCCTTCATCTGAAACCGATTAACCATCAATTGAAAAGTGTTCCCAATAATATAAACTCGCTTGCGAGTTTCACAAGAAAAAAAAATGCTTTCGAAGCTCTACTAGTTCCAACCAATATCACCTTCCGATGCCATTATGATACATTCAGGTTTGATTGTATATCGGCATGAATTAATTTCATTGACAAAAGTTGACTATGCTAAATGAACGGAAAGATGTTGCCCCTTAAACTACCCCAAAGAAACGCAAATAACCCAAAAATACTGCCTCAAGATATGAATCTCATAATAAACTCTCACCCTTCGAAAATGGGCGCCCCTTTATCGAAAATTGACTGACCATCAATTGAAAAGTATTTCTAATATAACATGATCATTTGAAATTCCCAGGAGATTAGCAATTCCCTCGAGCCCCCCACAACCAGTCTCACCTCTCGATTCTATCAATAACATACATCCATAAACGCAACTGCATATCGACATAAATGACTTCGATCTAGAAAAGTTGAGAATTCCTTCCAAAAGTTAGAAATCATCTCCACCCGAAAAAAAATTGAAAGTTTAGATTTTTGAAAGTCTCTAGTTGAGAGATTCACTTTTCAACTTGAGACTTTCCAACCTCAAGTTGAGACTTTCAATCGATAATTTATTACGCTCTCACATCCACTTGTTCCTACAATTTACGGACGAAATTCCGCTATTTCTATTAACGTTTCCATTCAGAATTCAAATATCTCAATTGAGATTTTTGAGCAAATCAAATGAAGGTTTACAAGAGTTTCACATTAAAGCTTTCAAGCCTCAAGTTGAGATGTTCAAACGTCTTTAACTGGGTCGTAAGTTTCAATTAAAGATTTCATTTTGGTTTGTTAACGGAATGGTCTCAGAGAAATCAAAATGCTACAAAAAAAAGAAAATTACCCTCGTAATAATATTCACTGCACGCTAAATTAAGTAATCTGTTTAAAAAAAAAATTTGCTCCATTCAAAACTGATTAACCATCAATTGAAAGCTCGTTCTGATATTATAAGATTATCTTAAGATTCTCCTAAAAGTAAAAATCCATTTCACCCTCTATCACTCACAACCAAAATCACTACTCTATACCCTCAATATCACACATTCAATCACGTCTGCATATCGACATGAATACCCTCGATTGACAAAATCTGATTATCTCCACATGAAGGAAAATATCCTTTTTGCAAAATCCATCCAGCAGAAACTAAAATGCATTTATAAAAAACCTATTTTCGAAAATAGATCTCTCAATATTATTCATTGCTCCAAAAATCTCACTTACTAAAAACGAAAATATCAAAAAGTCCCACCTTAAAATATTCCGACAAAATTCCTCGAAAACCTAAAATCCTTCGAGTCTCATCACTCACAACCAATTCCCCTCATTCCTTGCAACCTTTAACCTCGCCACCAACAGCTCAAACAAACAAAAGAACCCTTACCCGCCCTGCAACCAAAAATCATGTCTAAAAACGAGGTTATGTTTTCTAACAAGATCAACCCAGCCCCGCAAATCTACTTGAAATCCCATCAATTACTTACATCCCCATTCATCGCCCACCTCATCCAGCTAAAGCTCCCGCGAATCGCCTTCTTCGACCCGTCATCGCCCGAGTTACTTGACCCCTCGACCTTAAAAACCTTCCCTCCTCCGAAACTCCTCCAGAAAAGGCCGCCCTCAAGCGCCCCAAACTTTCAAAACTTGCCTCTGAAACATGCTTCGTACGTGCCCATGTATCGCCCCGGCATACTCCGATAATTTGAAAGCCTTCATAATCCTCCCGATCGATTCCTCTCCGACAATAACAAAATTTCCTGCGGTACACGAGAACTCACGGTTTTACACACATGCACACGGACACAGTCCGTTCTTGAAAACATTAAGCCATTTCAAAAGTAGAAAATTTTACTGATCTCACTTTTGCCTCTTCTCTCGTTCAACACGGTTGGGGGGTAAAAATCACAGGGGAGATTTGAATTGAACGCGCGGAATGTCGCGGCATTTTTCACGAATCTCTACCGAGGCGACCTTCACAATGACTGACGGTTAACACTAGACTGAGTTGCCTCTGCCTTGGAACAACTGACACACTAGCACCCATGGCCTCCCACCCCTCGCCTGATCACGTCGTTCCCGCGAATCCCCCTCCAGCCCTAACCGCTTTTATATCGCCTATGTTACAGTCCTGATGTTGTCTCATGACTGCCCCTTCTCCATTCGCCCACCCGTACGGCTGGCTTCCCCAAAAATGCTGTATTCGAGGCTCAAGAATCAGGGGTGACGGTGAGCGCATGCCCGGCAAACCAGCCGTCAGTAATCGTCAGTAATCCGCAAACATCTGTCCACCGAGGGTGTCCTAGGTGGTTTAGCTGGGAGAAATGGGAATGGTTCATTGATTTTGATGTTAAAGGGGTTGTTACTGTTTTTTTGAGGTTGGGGGGGTACTTGGTGAATTCATCGCTAGCGGGGATCTACAAAAATATAATAATTAAATACCGAATTTTATCAACCCTAATAAGTTAATTTAATATCCATATACAGTTGAATATTAACTATGTGAAAAATTGTTAACTGAGTGAAATAAATTTAAAAAATATATTTTGACTGAGTGATTATACTCAAATCAATTTTGAATAATTTTTGTAATCTGTAATCTATTCATTTGAATGTTTAATTAGCAAATCAATGTCAAATTCAAAAATTGAAATCACTGAATATGGGTTCTTTTAAATATATAACTATCGGAACTTACTCTGGAGAATGAAATCACCAGTAATTAGATCCGTAATATCACACAAAAGGAATGCTCACTGATGATCCCCGATCGGTAGATTGATAACGATCTATTAAGAGGGTTTGAACGCTTTTTTGGGAGCCATTTTTTTTTTACTTACAAATGCCATGAAACCTTGGTAAACCGTTCCTATTATAAAATATTAAGCTAGAGTTTGGCTTTCCGTCATATTGACGATATTAATTTCGTTGTACTCAAAAGTTTTGAAATGTAAACAAGTTTATATCGATACTGGGCGCAAAATTTATGTATGGCAAAAAAGATATTGATACCGGAAAATAAATAAATTCGCTTTTACACTGAAAAAATATTCTTCATTGGGATGATATTTGCTTGTCCCAAAACAATTTTTTAAAGTAGTATATTAGGCATTCTTTGTCAATCCAGCCACCTGTTTTTTTTCATGTCTCCGAAAATTCTGAAAAAATTCTATCTTTTTTTATGGGCTGAAAGGACACCCTGTGA
>JAPYZN010005142.1:0-14757 GCA_030522865.1 Psyttalia lounsburyi | reverse complement strand
TAAAATTTGTATGCATCGCACACTTAATTGTATTAAAAGTACCCCGAAAAGTAGCACTAACGAAATCGCGCGCGGTGGCGCGCGTTTCCGTCTCGTAATGAAAAAAGTAAATTCAATAATTCCACGAAAATTAATAGAAATCACAGAAAAGCAGGTAATTTACCTGAAGCTCTCTAATTTTTGACTGCATTGCAATATTATTTGGGGTCAGATATCACGAAATGCGCGATAATTCACGAATTCTCAGTGATAAATCAAAGCATTCGAGTGCTCTAGGCTACAGTCAAACTCCTCAAAACCGCATTAATCATGTTTCTTCAATGATGGCCAATGATTTATCATTTCTCCTCATGGACAGATTGAAAAATTCTAAACCCACGAATTGAGATTGCGATTACAGCCACGAAAAACAAAGATCACGAACAGAATGTGTTGTTCCTAATTTGAGTATATTCCTCACCACTGGAGACTGTGACATCCCACGCGAATTCACACAGGCTACAACTAACCGACACGTTATAATTCGTAATTTTCCATATCATCCCATTTATTTCATCATTTATTATTTGACCATTTGTCACTAATGTCAGTATCTGACCGATACATTTGTTTATGTCAGTTGAAGCTCCTTAATGATATCATGAATTTATAGCGACACAAATGGAATGAAAAAAATTATCCGGCTAGGAAGTCCGGATAGCTCAGTCCTAAGAGCGCCCGATGCATATTCCGAAGGTCCTGGGTTCGGGTTCTAGCCTGGACCAACCATATCCATTTCTTCATTACAAAAATTCTTATAAAATTTCTATTGAGAATATTCCCTCATACCATCTTATCTATTCCAAATCCAATCCAATGGTTTCCCGTGACATTCACAAAAATTGGAAACGCTATATAAATAATTCCCTTCTTTAGTGTAAAAAATTGATAACATTTCTATAAAAATAATAACGTCTTTCTACAAAAAAATAAAATCTCAGTGCAGGAGGTATTCCTATGAAATGTGTTTGTGCGTGATTCCCAGTAATTTACGCTGAAACTTAAAAGCTCAGGTTCGTCAGTAGTAAAAAGACGAGAAGTTGAAGAAAAATGAGGAGAGGAGTTTGTAAAAAAAGCCCGAGAAAACAGTGAGTAAGACGAAAGAGAAAGAGTTCATGAGAAACATCTTTATCGCTTGGATCTGGCGCTGCGATGGGACCCCCAGCTCAACTTGAAGGGACGACAGCAAGTGGATATAAGTGTATGTAGGTACATTCTCATTTTTTTTATTCAATTTCTTTTTTTTTTCTGTTAATTCAACCTCCAACCCGAGCCATCGCTCTCGTTTTCCTATATCTCCGGGCGTCTCGTTTATTCCCGGCATCGGAGCGTATTACGGGCTATTCATTAACGTGTAATTGACTTTTCAATACGAGAAGGCGAAGGAGTGTGTGATGGTATAAACCGGACACGTGGAAAGATGGAAAAGACGGGATGAGTTACGATCCCTTTTGGTATTGCGTTGTGAATTTTACAGCTGTAGATTACTTGGTATGTTACGCTGCATCGGTTTATTGTTCGTGATTGTTGTGTTTCTGAGGTTTTAGATAATTAGGAAAAGGGACAATTAAAGTTGTACGAACATCAGTTAAATTGAGGATTTCCAAGCATTTTTTTTTTATTGAACAAAATTGTGAAATATGAACGTTGAAGATGAACGTATGAAGATGAAAAATACTTGATACATATCTTTCTTATTCTCCTTATTCTTCAAAATAAAAAATACGGATCTAATATTTTTTATTCACTTTTTATATCGGCATAATTATTATGCAAAGTCCGTATTGGTAGGTTACATTTTGTGATTATTCCGGAAGAATTTGATTGAAATGTACAGTAATACAATAATTACATGAAAATCGATAGACATCAACAAAATTAAGATGAAAAATAATATAATACTATATTATACCTGGAATTTTTCTGCCGAAGTTATTTTATGAAATAATTAATAATCCTATAGCAATAGAAAAATTGATGATTATCTGACATTTAACAAAATGTATTATTTGTGGCGAGGATTTTCGATCATTAGGGAGGCAATTAAAACGCAGGGGACGCGTGCCTCTAGGACGTTTTACGGAGGTTTGTGGCTTGTGGAATGAAGAGTTTCTTTGGTAGGAAGAGAGCAATGTTTGGTATGGTTGACGTAACTGGATGGACACGTGGCATGCATTGCGTGCCAACACTTGGGGTGACGATAGACTTCCGGAAACATCGGGAGATACTGAGATATACTGATTGTTGTTAGCAAGGTAAACAGGGAATTGTTGATAAAATTACTATTGAAATGAGCAAACTAATACTTCACTTCAACATATGAGGCCTACATAAAGTAGATATATATATTTACCTGATCCAATAATTTAAAATAATTGGCGAAAAGTGAAATTTGTGGGACTCAATTCGTGTTAGAAATAAAATTAACTAAACAGTTTTTTATTTTTTTTCGATGACATTTCTTGAAAATTATTGCAACGCTCCCAGAAAATATGTTATTCGGAATGTTTTCATGAAGAGGAAGCTTTAACGATATTAAGGTAACTAGTCAACGAAAATTTGGTGAATTCAAGATAAGTAAAAGAAATCTTTAAAATCCAAATTAAATTTAAAAAAATATATTTTTCATCCGCTTTTCCTGCGCCATATTAACATTTGTTCTGATAAAATGATCGCAATTGATACTTTAAAAGCAGTTGTAAAAAACTGAAGAAGGAAAGTAACAATAATTTACGACTCATAGTTTTATTGGTCGATTGGTGCAAGAAAAAAGTATAGACCCCTAGAGTCGTTTTGCTATTTCACCGAAGAATAACTATAAATTCATAAGAATGGGAAGAATTCAGGGATCAATGTCCCAGAATTTTTTTGTACGATCATTTTGGCTACTTCATATTGATATTCATTCATTTCTATGGAAAGATGACAATTTAAAAATGCATTTAAATGTAAAAATATAGAGCGAAATTAAATTTACAGTTTTCATTACATCTGAATATTTTTGTTTAAAGAGGCTAAAACTTAATATCGTTTGTCAATAATGTTCTTGCACAAAAAAATCTCGTTAAAAGAATTATTCTTTTCAATTTGAAAGGAAAATAATTCCTCTAAAAATTACATATTTTCCAAAATTCGCAGTAGAATACTGCTATTTCTCTGCACGAGGTGTTCTTCTAAACGTCATATAAAAATTCTCTGAAGTGCATTTCCCCCGCCTCTTCTTCTTCTACATTAATATTTGTTCCGCAGGATAGATCACAACTGACACTACAGAAGGGGCTCTGAAAAAATGAAGAAATAAAGCAACGATGGAAAGAAGATGGTTTATGTCTTTTAGTTTTACTGGTTTATCGGTATAAAAAAAAATGGATAAAATAGAGGATCCGTTTTACCATTATTTTCCAAGCACACCCCGACCCATCACCATCACTTGTACACCGTTTTCTCGGTAGAGAGGAGCTTTTGTACGTTGGTGGGGGGGTGGGGGAGGGGGGATAGGCCAGGTGAGAGTTGGAATAAGGTTCCTCTCGTTTCAGAACCATTTCAAAAATAACCGTTTTACCTATCCGCTCTTCCTTCTTGAGATGCGGTCAACCGTTTTCCACATCTGCAAAATTTTCTGGAGTTGATTGGAGGTAGTGAGTCAATGGCAAAGCCTTCATCTCGTATTTTTCTCTTTACCTTTAACTCAAAATAAAATTTTTCCTTCTCCACCTGATTTCTTTCTCTTGCTCTCTCTCTCTCTCTCTCTCTCTCTCTTTCGTCCCTATGTTATGGAATTTTTTTGCTCCTCTAACTTCAATCCAACAAAATCTTCCGCAACTGTTACGTAGTTCAACATCTGTTGGATAACACGGAGAATGGACTGCCTGGGTAGTTTATTGCTGCGAGTACTTTACGCGATGCGCGCGGCAATGAACCGAGACCCTGACTTTCAGAAAATTATGGGTGAATCATGGCGGGGAAAGAGGGATTATTTGTTGCAGATAAATTTTGTTATTTCTCATTTTTCGAGGGGATGAGGAACTTGTGGGGTTGTGGGTTTTCACTTTTGTAGTGGTGGTCATTTTAATAAATAATGATTTCACTAAGAAGAATGGGTTTTGGACATTGGACAAATTTAGTTCTGAAATTTCAAAATTTCAAAAGTTCAAATTTTCTAGAGCCCAGCATTCCGGCTGTATAATTGAACTACCGGAACACAAAATTTAATTAATAATTTGAAGAAGTTTGAACCATTTAAATCTAGTGTACAATTTTTTTCCCGGTAACTACTGTTTCAATACTAAAGTTGCATTTTAATTTAAAAAGTGGCCAATGGGTCCCTGCAGGGAAACGGAACGTCAGTGTCTACAGAGAATTTGAGAAAGGTCTCTCCACCTACAATTATTAATGTTTCGTGTTGGAACCACTTCATTTACTGTATAAAGTAATAAACGAGTAGATGAACGTGTTTCATAACAAAAAAAATTGATAATTCTGGGGGGAAGAATTCGCCAATTCTCCGATTTTCTATTTTATTCAGATTCAAACTTACGGCGAAGTATAACTTCCCGGATGAATAAAAATATATCTGAGATAGGGACTTTCTTGCCAGAATCGGTATGACATATCTCGGCATACAATTGACATATGTTTCTAAGAAAAAAAAAGTTTTTGAGAAAAACATTTTTAGTTGAGTGAAGAAACTGATGACTTGAGAATTGACAAGAAAATCTCCTCTCGCACTGAGAAATGGAAAATTACCTTGAAGAATTTTGTACTGATTCCTGACATTACGTCTAATCGGATTAATTAATAAAAAATATTGCAATTTAAATCCAAGATAATCTAATGCAAAAACCAGTAGATTCCTTCTTCTCCAATTGCTCCTCGCTTCTCGGAAAAGTATAAATTTTCATGTCAAAATAAGTTTTTCCTCAGAGGAAAATATGATTTTTGTTGTGAATTTTTCTACCAGAACACAAGTAGCAATGCGAGCAGAATTTGTGACATGTCAGATGATGGTTATGGGACTCTCAGTGACACGTCTCATTACCGACTCACGATTTATTATTTATTGTCACATGACAAAAATATGGCCGACGTACTTTATGACGGTCACATCGCATGTAAGTAGTGACGCCACTACCGATGTCAAAATGTAAAAAAAAGAAAACCTAAGTTTCCTATTCGTCGTAAATTATTATGAAAAAATCAATCGTTCTATTGAATCAACTTCTCACTGACAAAATCAACTGATGGGAATCATATGACAAAACTTACGTCACGTCTATCTAGAGAATTTGTCAGTGACCAAATCTTATCTGAGCGATTTATGGAGACTCGAGAAGAGTGAGAGCATACCCGTCACTGACGGTCATATCGTTATTGTAAAATGACAGTTTTTCATTCCTGATGTGATCTCATATCTCTAAACACATGTCACATATGTAAAATAATAATTTATGTATTTTCCTGCGAGCATAGTATCCATTGGTTCATTTGATTTTATTTCGCTCTAGATTCACCTAATTTTCCAAATATCACCGGTAATGATAAACGACCAGTTGAGACACTTGTAAACATAAACACCCACAACCACATGAATGTAATCATTATGTCAAACACTGCTGCTCTAAGAGCCTCATATTTTCACGTTTCATGACTCTTTAGATCATTTCCCGACAAGATCAGAGATACGTAGAATGGACCGTTTACAATGCTTTCATTTGGAAGCAAAAACTCGAGAACTCGAACGTTAAAGTACAGGTTCTGAATAATGAGACAAGAAACATATGAAAAAAAAATTCACAGAGCCATGAAAATTTATTTACTATTTGGGCTCTAATAATTTAGCAATATTTTTTCATCTTTTGGCTTATGTGAATGGTCAGCCAAATCGTTAATCTATTTCTTTACAAACACGAATAATCGGGTAAAAATTTTCGCAATGTCGCATAAATTAATATATTTGCGGAAAACAAAAATAGTGATCTTCTGTTTTCTTTAATTAGAAATTTGGAAAATCATACATCGAACTGTTTATATTAGCTCGAACAACTATTCCAGTAATTCATGATAACTATTGAATTAAAACATATCTAATGTAAAGTAACCTCTTTCAATTGTTACTTTGAAAAATTGTTCACTCCTTTTACCAAAAAAAGTTTTGACAATGAATTTGTATCCAGACTATTGATGTGAGCAAAAAAGTTACCCCTGTTTTTGAAAAAACTCAAGAGGGGGTGCGGTGAATGGGCTCTCGCGGGAGCGTGGACGAAAAATACACCCGCACACACACTGACATGGTTTCAAAAATCATAGAGTGAGAATCTCCTGGTCCTGAACCGTCGACATTTCATGAAATTAGCGATTTTTATTTTTCAGGTAAAAACAATAACTTCTTATCCAGAAGTTAAAAAGAAAGTTTTACTCATTCAGAATAAAAGGTTATGAAAAAGTCCTTCCTTCTATTGAATCAACTTCTCATTGAAAAAATCAACTTATCCACAAGCACCCGATAAAACTCAACAAAAATCGAGAAAATTTTGTGACACAGAAAAAAATGAGTGTCACATCGCGTCTACATAGACAATTAGTCAGTGACCAAATGTTCTTTGCTCAATGTATTGACAAAAGAGAACACGACCGTCAGTGACGCTCACACGATGGTTATATTTTAGAGATCCGCCAGTTTTTAATTCCTGACGTCACCTCGCATCTCCAATCCAGACAGATCGAGGACTAAAAAATTCCCTCTGTAATCGTATAAAAACCCACAATAACACCTTAAAAAGAATTTTATAGGCTCATTTTTTCCCCAATAATTCCTCACCTGTTCAGTCGTTAAGTGCTTCAATTGAAACAATTTGTTCTTCGTACAAAGTACTACCTTCGCCAATGGAAATTGAAGACTCTACGGTGAATACGTTTATTAATTTTCTTTTCATGGAAGTACGAGGAATTTGCGGGGTTAAAAAATTCTTTATACACCGAACTATTTAGATTAGATCGCCGTGAATTGAGAAGAAACATTCCACTAACCCATAAAAATTCTGCTTAATCACGATCGATGCAGATTTGTTACGGTTCTAAAAAGGTGAACGGTATCTCCTCCCGGAAAAATTTCCTCTCCAGGGGGGGGGGGGGGGGGGGGGGGGCCCCCCCCCCCCCCCCGTCCGGGGGGGGGGGGGGGGGGGGGGGGGGGGGGGGGTCACCGCACTCCCCGACGTTCCTCTACTGGAAATTCTCATCCAGAATTCACGAATTGTCTCACTTTGGAGGTGACAGTTTGTGCCGGAAATAAATAATTCGGGTTTGAGAAAAACGGAGGGTACAAGTGTTAACGGAACGCACGAGGGACAGAGCGTCTTGGCTAGTTGATCGCGTTAATGGCGTTCTCGTGTTTAAGTTCCTGACTTGAGAAACTGAAGGTATTCGTGTTTATACGCCTGCGACAAAAGGCCATTGCCATCAAAACAGGGAAAAAATACCCTTGAGCTATTTCCTAGGGTTATTTCCTTTGTCTGACCAGGAATGTCTGTCCCTACTATCTGCGAAATGGAGGAAAAACTATCCAAAACTAATCGGTAATCGCGGGGGATGAAATCTTTATGGGGGGGAAATAAACGCCGGTGACGAATAATAAATCGGGCAGACTATTTTCTTTTTGGTAATGGTGATTTTTCTTCTGGGAAATAATTTAGTGCTTCATTGTGCGGGAGAAGGTTCATGAGTTTGGGTAAATTCAGCCTTTAGTCTCCACTAAAATCCAATCATGGATTTTACTCCCTGGGAAAAGATGAAATGGGATTTTGTTTTTATTTTTTTTCATTTCATGAAGTTATTTCTGTTGGCCCGATGCAGATAGTTTTTGTAAGTTCTTAGTAATGGTTCTGCGGATATATTTACCCATGAGATATTCTACTCATTTTTTGAAATGATAAATTACTGGACATTTTAAGTGAAGTAGCAGTGCAATTTGCAGAGATTTGAACTAAAATTTATGGATTTCATCGCTTTTTTCAATAGCTGAGTTATTGCATGTTTCATTTGAACTGGCCCTTGGAGAAAAATTTCAAGAAGGCTAGTAGATTTAAATTTACTAGAATTTTTGGTCGATTTTTTCAGGAGAGTAGAAAATAGCTCGTAATTGTCCACAAGAATTCTTTTCAAAAAATTCCATTGAATGCCTAATTGTAATTAGATTTTCCTGTTTTCGAAAGAAACTATTTTACCGAAAAGTGAGTTGCATACGATCTACTAAGACCCCAACAATAATGGATTTTCCCTAGAATGTTGTCCATCAGAAATTTTTTCGCAACAAATTCCCAAAAGTTCAATAGACATGCACTACAATTTTGTCTTATCTTTTCTTAACCCGCAAAATTCTCCACCAAAATCTATACCTCCCCTTCTCAGCCCTATTGTCCCCCCGAAAGGTACAAAACCAAAATACCCGAGCTCCAACCAAATTATCTCACCAGAAATCCAATGCAAATACCCCCTAATTTTTTCTTAATTTTCACCTGACCCTCTCGCTCCATCCTCACTGTAATATGACTATTATTTTATTTAACTATCTTTTCCATTCTGAATTTCTCTCCAAAAACACCCAACAGTTCAATCATCGATGCCAATTTCCTGCTATTTTTTTTTGTAACCCAAAAGTCCTCCAACAGAATCTCTACCTCGCTTTCTCAGCTTTATTCTTCTCCCAAAAGGTCTAAAGAAATGTCCCAACTCCAGGAAAATAATCTCACCAGGAACCCAATGCGAGAAACCACGAATTTTACCCAATTTTAACTTGACACTCTCGCTCCACCCTACCCACATATCCCCCGTACCTCTAATATCATGTGAGACCAGCAATAAAACAACCAGCATTTAACTATTTTATTCACCTTTTTTTTCATTAAAAATGTCTCCCCAAAAATGCCCGAGCCCTAATTCCTAAGCTCCAAAGCATAAATTCCCAAAAGCCTCTACTTCCCCTTGTCAGCAATATTTTTCTCCCCAAAAGATAAAAGAAAATCGGCAACTGGAAAAAAATAATCTCACCAGAAACCCGATGCAAATAACCACTAATTTTCCCTCAATTTTTACCTAACACTCTCGCTCCACCCTACCCACATATCATCCG
This sequence comes from Psyttalia lounsburyi, assembly GCA_030522865.1. Taxonomy (NCBI): domain Eukaryota; kingdom Metazoa; phylum Arthropoda; class Insecta; order Hymenoptera; family Braconidae; genus Psyttalia; species Psyttalia lounsburyi. The sequence continues at coordinate 5,594 of JAPYZN010005142.1, read as the reverse complement.
TACCTCTAATGTCATGTGAGCCTAGCTGTAAATCGACCACACAGTCTTACCGTGTGACACGTATGATATTAGTCATCGCGTGTGCGATCTTGCGCTTCCTTATCCCTCGCTCGCCTCCCCATGCCTCATCATCCATTCCATCGATCCCTATTCTCTCAGTCTATACCTCTCTGTTTAAACCTCCACCCATACCATCATCCAATGTTTCAAGATGATCGAGCCCAGTGCGACCGTGTACTGTGGTTAATGTCCCGTTTTTCATCCAAAGGGACACCATCGATACCCCCACAATATCGATCAGGTATTCCACTGGATCAACACCAGACAGATAATAAAAGGAAACAGGTCAAAATAGCTGTAACAAGTGGATAAACTCACGTTTGCAGGTATTCATATCTGCCCCCCATCATCTCCGCACTCGTGTATTCAATTAAAACTGTCTCAATCACAATTAGCACTTGAGTTCTCACAGTCTCACTCGTCTCAAAACTGTTATTTAATCCTGTCTAATCCTCAGTAAAAATTACCAGTCATTATTACTTGGGAATGGGGTTTTCAAAGATTTATTGCACTTTTGATTTTAATTTTTGTGATTAAAACACGAGAAATGAAATTAATAATTAAATACAAAATTCGAGGTTTCTGAGTTTTGTTTTAGGGGGTTGAAGGAACTGGACAACTTTCGAGTGGCTGACACACGCGAAAATCTTTCGGATTAAAAGGTGGGAAATTCACCGATAGAATGCTCCACCGCAGGAGAGACTTCTCGAGCAACTGAACTCCTGCTCGCGAGGATGATCCAAGAGTAAAAGGAAGAGGAGCCGTGCTCTGCTGTTGGCAGAGTGGAGCACTGCGCTGTAATGACATGGTCTAGGAGATGCCGGTCAGTTTTGTAATAGGACTGGTAAAAAGTGAATTTTACCGGGTGGGGAAACGAGCGAACCGCCAATCGCATGGGATGATCCTAACGCTCACCCAGGGAGTGAGGACGAGGACTGGGGACCAATCAGAGCGCAACATTCCGGGGAAGGATGAGGGAATTTTTCTTTTTTCTTTTGCGAGGATGAGGACACCCTTTCGTTATGAGGGGAGCGGGGCTTTATTATTTAGTGGGTGAGGTAAGGAAAATCGTTGGCCAATACTTCGGCCTTCATTTGCATGGGTGAACTCTTCGGGAAATTGTGCGGGAGAACTTCTGGCGAAATATTAGTTATGAGGTGTAGGAATGTTTCGTGTGGGTTGAAAGTGCGTTGGAAAATGGAAAAAAATCAGTCGTGATTTTTTCGTCTGGAGGTGTCGGAGACAGCTTTGGGGACAATTGAAATTTGATAGAGTAGAGAAAAAGAAATTGAGTACATTTCACTGATAACTCAATGGATTTACCCGATTTTTTATATACGTTAGCCAGAATTTTCCTCATTTCCATAAATCTTCATGGAATATTTGCCCAAAAATTCCCAGTTTTCCCCGATTTTCGGAACTTTTGTTAACAAAATTTTTGGAAATTTCATCGGAGCACATTTAACACAACCTTTAAAAGAAAGTTCAAAGTGAAAACATATATTTTCCACGCAATCGAAGTCTGACTTAAAAAATAATTTTTCACTCATTAATAATTCTTCCCTAAACCATGAGCATAAAAATAAAATCGGACCGGGATCAAAGACATTTAGCATAAAAATCCATAAACATCATAAAAATGGGAAAGTCCTGAACATTGAGTTCTCAGCACTCTCACCCATAAAATTCCCCGGCAGAAACGTTACATAACGTTTTTGATCCCGCAATTGAGCTTTCATCCAGGAATTTCGAGTATGTAACCAATATCTCCCGAAAATTGATGTGCAACAGTTCTCCTGGGAATCGCCTCAAATATCGTTCTCCATAGTCAACTCTGCACTCACTCCCTGGAAGACCAATTTCTCTCCGTAGGGATTACGAAGAAACCCGTTAAAGGCGTTCCGACCCGGAAATTCCGAGGGCGAAGTCCTCTGGCGCATAAATAGAACGAGAACAAAATGATAATAAAAAAAAAACCCTAATTCCCACTTTTTTGAATTTTCCTTCTGATTGTAATCTCCAACCCTTGGCGAACGCGTATGGCGCCAGCGTCTCCATCGGTCGTTAATAGTTACCTGTCCACGTCCACTGATGTTCTTCGCGAAACGTTCGTGATACCAAATCGAGACCAAAGTGTTTTCGAATAACAGGACTGCTGATATACTTAAGAGAGAAACCTCGAATTAGCGGTAAGATCGAGTACTATTGTCCTTGATCGATTGTCTCGATCAGCATGAGCTCCACAGGAGTCCCAGGGCCCCGGGGAGTCCCTGCATGTCTCATCGTCCTCAGCAAGATCCCTAAAAATAACGAGCGTCTTTTTTTGAATTATTAAACTTCACTTCTCGTTTTATTTTCTCCTCCGGTCTTTTGCTCTATGCATTTTACTCCTGTGGCTTGTGTCGTTTCACCTCTCTCTCTCCAACGTTGGACATCGAGTAGCTCGATTCGATGGATAAGAGGGTACAATTCGCGATCATCACGCATCGGTACTTGAAGAAAACCACCTGCTGGCACTCGTTATCCGTCTTTATGTCATCGCTTGGCAGTTATTACAATGAAAGTGATTGGGGTTTTCGGATTTTTTCATGAGTGACAAATTCGGAGTTGGATTTTAAACATTTTTACAGGATACTTTGAAGGCATTTCGAGTAGTGATGTTGTCATGGGACCCTCAGTGACCCGTCACATTACCGAACCACGAGTGACCATTACTGTCACTTGACAAAAATGTGAGAAACTTATTTTATGACAGTCACATAACATCTCAGTATTGGCGCCACTACAAATGTCTAAATAGGAAAGCTAAGAAAAAAAGTTACTTATTCATAATAAAGTATATCACCTGTCTAAATAACATAAACCAACTGAACATAAAAACGCAAGCGAAATAATTACAACATATTCCAGTCGCGTTGCAATCATGAATCTTTTATTAAATAATTTGTGTATTGAGCTGGCGTGTCTTAAGATGTGTTAACATGTGTTGAGTTACTGTGTGTTGAAACGCCCTACGTAGAAAAATAATCGCGTGAGTTTCTGTGTTGAGTTGACGAATGTTGAGATTTACGTGTTATTTAGACCTGTTACCATAAAATACTATGAAAAAATCGTTCGTCCTAATAGATCAACTTTTTACTGACAAAATGAACTGATGTACAATTGCATGACAAAACATGAGAAAATTCGGTGACAGAAGAAAATGACGGTCACATCACATCTCTAATTTGGAAGTTCAAAAAAAGAAGTCTTGTTCCAGATTTTTTTTCTGTAAATAATTGTAGACTTTTTATTCGTCTGCACTCTAGAGTAAATATTGACCGGAAATATTATCCATTTATTGTTTCACCCCGATGATTGGCAATACCGGATGCGCAATAAGACCATTATAATAAACCACTCCAACAAAATATACAGTAACCAATAGTACAAAGCAGTAAAAAATTAGCCTAATGTTTCCACCGCAAATTAATTCCCACACAGAAAAGTGTTTCCATAACTCTAGTCTAGCAAAATTAAAATTGGCCATAACGCAGTGTTTTCAACCGGAAATTCTCCTGGCTATACCCCGAAGATAATACCATCAACCGTCAATCCATGCACAGCCAAATGACTCAGAAATACGCGAATGAAAATTATAATAACCAAGAGCACGAATTATTAAGAGATTAAACTAATACCCCCCCAACTTCTGAAGATTTATGCTTACATTTTGCTGTGATCTCGAGCAACCCCATCTTTAATCTCTCATTAGACTCAAAGAAAATACAATTCATTTGCCCGGAGGAATATTTTAGACCTAAAAAAATAAATAGTTGAAAAAAAAAAATATAAAAAAAAATTATTTCAAACGTGAATCACGGAATCACGACTGTTAGATTCACTCGCCTATAAATAAGCCAAGTACTTACTGATGGCTTGTCAGATCCTCGAGATTTCCCATTGGCCTCTGCTCGCCTTCGATTATCACCTGAATACAATGAGAGAATAACAAATTGTTGGTTAAAAAATTCACTCGAATAAAGTGAAAATCAAATAAATTCCAGTGATTCTCGCTGCTTTTCGATGGCTTTCCATGTAATCCCTTTTGTTTCAATTCCCTTTCCTCCGTTGCGTTATTTCTACTGGTGAATTGAATGAAGTGAGACAGAGAGGACGATAGTCCGTGGGAGAACTTGGCCAATTTCATGGACGTTTACTGTCACGGTCTTGGGAATCGTTCTCTTTGTTCTTTTATTCCTTAGACACCGTACTAATTGCATTAGTATCGAGTCAATTATATTTTTCATCATTTTTACGGTTTTTTGCTTCTGAATGGGAGACTTACATTTGTCAGATTTTTCGATTATTCTGTTTTTTTAAATAAACCATTCATGCCAACGGATTGGCTCTCTCCTATATAAATAAATATGTTCGAATTTTCACATCAATTTTTACCGTTTTTTTTTCTACGTAAATAGAAATGTTATCAATTTTCAAAAATAAAATTTTTTAAGAGGGCGATAGGTAGAATATTGACAATACCATCAAAGAATGAACTTTTCAAACTGCATTGGTTTGCGCTAGATCCATTAATCCCCATTAAGATATTTTTACATCGAAGAAGGGAATTTATATATCGTTCTCCATTCTTGCGATTTGAGAGAAAACGGTTGGATAGGATTTGGAATAGATAGGATGGGATTAGGGAATATTCTCAGTATAAATTTTCCAAGTAATTTTTTCACTGAAAAAGAGGATAGTTCAGACCGGGATTCGAACCCGAAACCTTCCGATTAGGTATTGGGCGCTCTTCTTTTCTTCTTTTTTCTTTGTTTAATCAGACATATTTTGCCGTAGTGATTTTAGAGTTTTCGAGTTTGGGAAGTATGTAATACCAATTCCCGTACGAGAAAGCTCTAGAAGCAGTACGGCAAAAGTATTTACACTCATTTATAACCTTAAAAACTAGTTTTAAAAAATTATTTCTCATGAATAAATTTTAAGAACAGTGACTCTTTACTTTATCTATTAATGTGAATTCCTGATAGGGAATTTAAATGTAGATTAATTATAATAACAGAGTATATCTCTGAATGAGAATTATGCATTATGTGTTGCGTTTTATATTTGTATATATTTAAGGTGCTTAAAAACAAGAAATAGAATTATTCGGGGATTGTACAGAAGGCACAACGATATTTGCGAAAAGCCTGGAAAAATAATGTGATTATTATCGTGATAATAATCACTTATTGTGAATCTCCTATTGGATTTTTCACTCAGCTGCGCAGTATTTGTATATTAACACCTAATTTATTTTCTAATCAAGAATTTGAGAAACATATATATTTATTTTCCTTAGAATCGATTCGGAACCCATTCGGAGCTAAGGAGAACGGTAATTTTGTCTGTGGGATCTGCTATGCGATCTATTTTTATTTAACTAGATTACGGCGCGTATCCTTACATGTCTTAGGAATGAAGAGGGTTCAATAAAGGAAAAAACCATCACTATTTTTGAATTCCATGTGTTCCAAGGCAGTCAAGTGTCG
>JAPYZN010005134.1:0-12404 GCA_030522865.1 Psyttalia lounsburyi | reverse complement strand
ACGCATTGGTTACTCACCAATCAACATATCTACATTTTCTTGCATTTTTTCATATCGTTGTTCGGTTTTCTGACTCATTGTCTGCGCTTCACACGGTTTCCTTAAATATTGTTTATAGCGTTTAGGCGCCCGCTCCATTTTCTGAACAGGAATCGTTGGAATACCGTTGATGAGTCTATTGAATTATTCAGATTTTCTTTAGATATTTTAGAAAAATTTATTACTAACTCTAAATTATTAGCAGCCATGCAAAATGTTGTTTAATATGGATCTAAATTTCTTCATGGGCCTATACCCGGGTGCCCTTCTTCACTATCTCCGGTTTTTACAAAGTATCTACAAGAAATCTCACATTTTTTGTAAATTTTAGGTCATTATAAGCCTTTATGCATTGAATGAAATAATTTCTATTAATCGTCAACAGGCAGACAGCAGAACAAAAATATAACAGGAACAGGGCAATTGATCAGACCGTAAGTTTTTCTGTGTTTGCGGCTAAGATTAAAAAAAAACAGAAAAAATCACACTTGGTATATGAACCATGACTAAATTTTGAGAAAAACTTACAATAAATTTTTTTAGGTTGTTCAATCCTGTGATCAATTCCTTTCAACTTTTGGGAGGGAGAGGGGTAGGAGTAGAATAAGTCAACATCTAATATCCCACATTCAAATTTCCATATGTTTCTATTCTTGAAGCTTCCATATCCAGATGTTGTATGTTCTGAGCTAAAATGAATCTGAAATGATTTGATTGTAGTGTTCCGTACAAAATATGAATTTATATTTTATTTTACATACCACTTTCAACGCTTTAATTCTTAAAGTTCATTAGTAATTGACAATTTTAGTGAAAATTTGAATGAAAACAAAGGAAAGTTGTTGTTAACAGGAAACAAAAAAAATTGCCCCTACCTCATCAAGCAACTGTCTTATAATTTCTGTGAAGTTGGGTGTGTATATGAAACAAACGAAAACATTACGAGAGAGACGAATAAACGTATTTTTAATCTGCTGATGGGTGGCGCAATTAATTAATAATTACAAGTATTACATAGAGAAGATTGTCAAGTTTATCGATGTGAAGCACAAAAGAACGGTAAGTCCAATTTCAACTATTATTTTTCCATTCGTCAGCAGGTGGACCAATCCGTATGATTTTCATTGCGTTTCGGGCAACTGGTATTTTTATCGTATCTATATAACTTTTTCTATAATCCATTTTGCATTTATAAAAATTGTGTTTCACAACTTTTTAACCGAATTAATCAATACGAACCATCGATACTTTTCATAGGATTTTGCTAACCGAATCTATCAATGTTTGAAACCATTAGCGTCAATCTATTTTTATTAAGTTGTTTAATTTTTCTTTAATTACTCAACAGTTCCTCTGTACTGCTGTTATCATTACTTCCATAAAGCGTTTCATTGTACGATTCCTGTGTGAAGTTTACGTTCCTGAAAGAAATGAATCGCCCAACAGGAGAACTCGTGAGTTATGATTTTCAAATTCTGATCCGTTCAGAGAGTACGAAAATTCATTGTTCTTGTGATGCGATATTTTTTTAAAAAGTATTAGCTTTATAAAGATTGTTACTTTAAAAGAAAGACCTAATTACCTTTTGAAAAACTAAGTCTGGACGTATAAAGCTCCTTCAATATTTGATTTTCCAGCGTGTAACGTTTAGTTTGAGGAATATTTATGCCTATTATTTTATTCTTATCGCCCTAAATACCAATTGTATAGAACAATATGGAAACAACATGAGTTTAATTCAGTCATCAAAAGCAGTAAAAAAAATGAATTGTGAAAAAATTATAACTCTTTCGGTTATTAATATTTTCGATGACTTTTTCCCAAAAATATTGATCTAAAAATGAACTTTTCGGGTAAAGAATCAGCGTCAAATTCTGTAATACCTTTTTCTTGAAATTCAAGACAATTAATTGTTAGTCTTTTCCAACAACATTTGAACATTTCCGACATAACAAAAAACGTTTTGCTCCGTCAAACGCTTAAAACCATGTTGAATTATCGCAATTCGTGGGTTATTAACGATTCGTGTTAATGGTTAAGAAGTCTCGTTAATAACATCTAAATCGTTTCCCGCTCTGTATCAATGCAGGTGCCGAATATGTTTCCCCCTCAGGATAACCTGGATCAATGGGCCTGTATTAAACTGAAGGATGGAGGGCCATTTCCTTTCAAAGCTATTCCGATTTCAGATATTAGACATCACACATTCCCGTCAAATCGGAAGAAGTGGTACAATGTCAAGTATGAAGGGGAAAGAAAACAGGCATTGATTGTGTTCGAAGCAGGTAATCCTTGCTATTTTCATGAATACGCTCCGTTGAAAGATTAAAAAAACAAAGAAAATATATAAAAATAAAGAGGCGTAGACAAGGGCTTACCATTTAATAATTTGAATAATTGAAGAATTTGACGAAAAATCTTTTGTGGGATATATGGATAATAGATGTGGAATGAATGTATTCGACGTGGATTTGAAAAGAAAAATTTAAGTTCGTGTTGCACGATCCAAACGAATATCATAGGTAAATTCGCCTTCAACATTTTCGTCTCTTTTATTTGTTTGTTAGTAGCTCTCATATGTAGAAAAAATTATTTGTCGAGTAAAAGTCGTCTCGTCTTCTAATTAAAGAAACCGCGCTAGGTGAAACATTTTTAACAGAAATTTAACGTATGTAGTAATGCTTACCAATAATATAATTTAAAACATAGTTATCCTTCGGCATTTCCACGAAAATATAGCCTTCTTTATATCATATCATTTATTCGGAAATTTCTGGTCGAAAACATATAATTTTGAGTGTTATTAAAACAATTTAGAAGTAAAATCGGTTAACCTGGTACAACCCTCGAATTAAAGTACTGAATCTTTTCTATCGGAAAAGTAACGTTTGCGACACAGCGTGATGAAAAAATAATAATGTATTTATGAATAGAAAACACGAGTTCTCGGATAGAAAAATAAGTTTCAGTATTTTAAAAGTTACCTTTCCGACACATTGAGATGAAAAATGTTGTTCATAACTCGTGAAAAAAGTGGTTTTTGGCGCTCGTTACGAAATATACTATAACCGAATACGTACATTCACGTGTTCCATCAAATTGGAATAAATTTGATTTATCTAATCAGTTCTTATTTTTTCCTTAGTATCTCAAGAGGCCGTCGAAAAACGAATGAAATCACAGCGTCTGAGAATCCCGCCAATTAATAATAAATTGAAATCAGCCTCCGATTTATCAGATTATTCATCAGACACAATTCACTGCAGGAGTATTTCCTCCTGTGGAGAAAAGACAACCGCCAGAAAAATAAAGACCTCCGATCTAAATGAAATTTTCCAACGTCGACAAGAGAATCTCAGACTTGAGCACGACAGGACTGAAAGCAAGGTTCGTAACAGGAACGCGCTATTAGAAATTATTATTACTTTTTAGAACATTCATGTATTCTTATATATGGCCATCCACATAAGATCCAAGTATTCTTTAGAGAAATCTCATTCTCGCAGAAAGACGACTTATCTCAAGTTTTTTCGATGTTTTGCTAGCCCAGTTCGGAGATAAGATTTGGTCTTCATTTGTCCGGTTTTCTACAATAATTTCAAGTTTAACATATTTCATTTCGATTTATTGAGGGTGAAAATTTAATGTTTTCAGTACATATAAATATTTTAAAAACATATTTTTGGTTCTATTTATTGATTTTAATAATTAAACCGGTAAATAAGTAGAAATAATTTTTATTAATTCTTTGCGTTCCGAAGACACATCCGCTCTTTACCAATTCATTGGAACAATAAAGTAAATGACAAAGGAAAGCACAACGTCCTAGACTTCGGGTGACCTGCGCTCAATAGGCTCTATTCATTCCAGTCTATTTAGACCTTAAAAAATAAATTCCAAACACCATGGGCCCTACTAGCCAGATTTCTGATCCATAAAAAATGACCTTCATTTCCAAGCGTAAATATAGAGAGAAATATAAATTAATGTTTGCCTCAGATTATTTCAAATAAAAATTCAACAATCAATAACAAATGCTGGAAAACTTAAATTAATCAAAACACGTATTTTGTATTGTCATACATAACAATAGAAATACAAATTTTGTGTTGAGTTTCGTCCTGGATCTATTTTATTTTTTACTTCTTTGTTCTCAATCGTACTGGTTATAATGAAAGTTAGTCCGCTATTTTTTAGTATTTTGACCAAATTCATTAAATTGTGAAAAGAAAAATATACAAAAAATTACATTGAAGACGAAATCAAACGTGTATAACAGCTCAAAATACATCTCAGATGTCACAAGATACATGATGTTAAATGTGATTTTATGTTATACTTATTATAAGATTTTATATTCTGTTATATTCTTCGATCATAAGAATAACTGAAGACAGAGTTGTGTGAAATAAACTCTTTTTTTATTGTGGAAAATGAACATAATCATATCTCCGAACTCGACTATAGAAGCCTTCGAAGCGTAGAATACATTGTCATCAATTTGTAACGGGGCGAGAGTCAGTCATTACCTAATTCGCTATACAACAATTCATCTAAACTAGTAGCCCTACAGAGAGCTCTTGAGCTCTCTGTCTACCCATCAATTGGAAATTTATGGAATGATGGCGGAAACGAATAAATAGCTCTAATTTACCTAATTAAAAAAAATTTGTTCAGTAAACTATTGTTTACAAAAAAAAGAGTGCGTGGAAATTACACAGGGCAGAAGTGAAACTTCGCGAGCTTGCAATTCAAATGACTCTAATATAAACTAAAAAAAAAGTACTTGCTGGGAGTACAAGACACCGACGACTCGTGACAACAATACTTTTGGTTAATACCAAAGTATTTCTAAGCGGTAGAGAAATTTGACACTTGTTCGAAGTTCTGAAAGTACTGGATATTAGTGTTTGCCTCGAAGTTCCTCGTTACTTTTGAGCAATTACCTTGTTTACTTGTGAAACCCTGGCGGATCGCCCGTTTGGCATTCGATCGCCTGTCGATTGAAGAATCCAGTTGCTGGGTTTGTCGATTAGGATTTGTGACGAAATTGTTCGTTATTCCGTCACTGGTTGGACCATAGGGGTAAATATGTAGTTTAGAAAGAGAGAAACACCCCGAAAATCGCGAAGCTATGTCCCAAACCCGAAAAGTACCCCTGAACTACGTCAGGTCCGTCTAAATTCCGCCAAGTTATGTTTTTTCCAAGAATACGCTAATCCGACATTCGCCCCGTTTACCCGACTGGTGAGGTTAACATCCACTCAAAAATCTATTATCATACTAATAATAATATTAAATAATTAATTTCAGTTTCATTCAATACGGTTCAATATTACGGTTCAGAATAGTCTACAAAAATTGATTAAAGAGCCATAAGCCGCGGCGTATCGAAGCCGACAAACTGAGCTACTCCATGAGTTTATGGACAACCCTTTTCCATATGCGTTCCTGGGAAGAGCACAAAAACGAATGAAATTCTCGAGCTCCCTTATTCGCGAGACCTTAGGATTTTTTAGTTTTACGGTTGGAAGGTGCTGCGGGGGAAACTAAAGAAAATTACCCCGTACGAATTGCCGAAAATATACGGTTTTAATTAATTACGGTTTAGAATCTCCTAATCGCTCTCCGGAGAGTGTCTACCAGGGATAAATTAGCGAAATTCGAGTCATAGACAGAGCTACCAGACGCTCTCCCTTATATTCAAAAATTATTACGGTTTAGCCCCACAAAAACATTCATATTAAATAATTAAACCTACTTTAGCATTACGAGCGCCCGAAATATTCAAATCAAATTCCGCGTGCTCCCCACCTCACCAGCTCAGGAGAATCAAGTGACATGCGCGCGTTGCCATACGAACTAACCCCACTCCGCACGACAGTCCCACAGCGAGTCGTGATCCTTACGATACGTGGGACGGATGGTCGACGAGGGACTTGGCTCCTGGCTAAGGATCCAGTTCCACTGCTGTTCAAGTCGACTTGAAGTGTCATCAGCTGCGAGGACCCTCGAATATCTTTCTCTGAGAACTTCATAGGCCAAGTCGCTGCTAATAGGAGTTAGAATAGAAAAGAAAAGCAAAAATTACACCAAAGATAAGTATCTACTCAGGCCTACGGCCGAGCCTCGAGCGGCGTCAGGACCCAACCGTAACCGACGTTGCAGCCAGCAAACCAACGCACAACAAAATGGACGATACAATGAACAACAACCAATCCTTCGATCAATCTCCCAAATAATAAAACAAATAACCGGTACAGACTCCTTCCTCCCCCAAAATCCTTCCTTCCCAATACCACCCTCACCCCTCTCCACAACTTCAGAGAAACTGGAACTAGATCTCCTCTTAGCAGCGAAACGTGATGAATATTTCAGATACTGCGAGGAAAATCACCTCGAAATCGACCTCAATGCACTAATTTCTATAGACTCCCTCAAAAATTTTGATAACTTAACTTCCTCCTGAATCCAATCCCCCCAGACTGTCTCAAACGATTCGTCTAACTCAAAGATGTAAATCGCTGAGTGCCCCAAAGGCAGAAATGTAATGGGGAAGAGAACCCTCGAACCAGATTCGGATGACGATGAGACACCAGACCTTTCCCTTTGGGTTGACTTACTCAACCCAAAGGGAAAGAAAATCCCCTACGTTTCTCCTCTGACAGACATTTAAAAAACCCGGATACCGCCCAATCAGTCCCAGTCACCACCCCTGCCCTCCCTCCTAAAAACAGTATCAGTAACCCCAACCTCCCCTCCATCCCAGACCACCCCTCCCAGTCCGCCATTAAAAAAAAAGTACATAGACGTACTCCTATTCCTGGAGAAATCCAAAAGAACCGCTACCCCCTCGACTCCACCAACACCTCATTCGACGTCTTTTTCCAGGCCGACCCATCGATCGACAATATTCCTGTTCTCCACGGTCTCAATCTGTCAAAAATCGTGATTAAAATCCTGATAGAATACAACATGCTCCATACCCACGGCATCACAAGACCTATAGGACACTCAATTCTCATTCCTTTCATCTCGGCCAAACAGGCAAACAGTGATGTACCACCATTCCCTCAAATCCAATAACATCATCGCCTACGCCCCCCACTTCAATCTTCCTCGTCAAGGCTCAACCTAATGGACCCAGGCTCATGTTCCCATCCCAAATAATCCTTATTAAATTTGAGGGTCAATCTCTACCCTCCCACATTATGCTCTACAACGCAAGAATCGAGGTTTTTCCGTTTACTAGCCAAGTTAAAAGATGTTCGAATTGCCTGCGATTCGGACATTCAAAAAAAACACTGCAGAAATGCGATCACTGCGGTAAGAGCGACCACCCAATCTCCCCTTCTGAAACCTGTCCAAGCTTCTTTAAGCCTCCCCTGTATAAACTGCAGGGGGCAACACAACTCAATCAACGACTTCTGCCCAGAACTGCAAAAACAAAAAACCATCCACAAATTCGCGGCGTCTCAAGGCATCTCTTAAATTGAAGGTAGGCAAATTCTCTCTCAATCTAGCTCCTCACCTGTCTACCAAAGCTCTACAAACTATCCCCCCTTGCCTCCCCACCCAACCCAAAAGATCTCTTCTAAGATACCTGACACCTCACGCCTCCAAACTAGTCTGATTCAAGTCCCCCAAAGACTTGCCCCAACGTCCCCTCCAATCCCAACTCCCTTCCTTCCCAACAACATCACTACTCCTACCTTTGCTGACAGAACCTCAGAACCCCCATCTTTCCAAAATCTTCAGGAATTCGCAACCAACACGCAGGCATCCCTACCGGACCCATCGCAAAAGGTCATCATTAACGACCCCGAAATCTACAGTCAACTTTTTCCTCCCTTCCAAACTCATCGCTCTAGGCGACGATCCCCAAAACCCCAAACACCGATCCCCAGCTCTGTTCCCAAAACCAATCACCCATCTCCTATTCAACACCCACTAAACAATCAGAACAAACCTCGCTTCACCAATCTTAGCTCGTTGCTGAACAAAAATACCTTCCACGTAACCCAAGTGATTCCACTCCCAACAACTCTCCCACTATACCCCCTACAACTCTGATCCAAATTAATGATCCAAATTAAACTATTTCTTGAACTATTCCTCGACAAACTCTCCCCCCTCGTACAATCCTTCGGACTAACCAAAGAACTCTCTAGTATTGCTAACACCTTTAAGAATCTTCAATCTGTCTCCAACCCCTCATCTCCCACATACCGAACAAACCAAAAAGACATAGCAACCCCTCCGTTCAGCAGACAAAACTCCCTCAATCCAGGTTCCAATAATCCCATCTCATAATGAATCACTATGGTAACAACCCTCCCAACACCTCCTTCAACCACTCCCCCTTTAAAATTCTCCAATGGAATGGCCGCAGCATTCGCCCCAAAACCGGAGACTTACTTAATATTAGTAATAAATACGACATCATCCTCCTCTCCGAAACATGGCTCAAAGCAGACCAACCAATTTTTAAAATTCCAACATTCAATTTCATCAGAGATGACGCTACCAACCAATAGGGCGGAGGCATAACTATAGCTATCAAAACCTCGATCCCCTTCTCTAAAATCAGCCAGCTAGATTACATACTCCCGAGCCTTCACATCTTAAGCATCCCAATTCCCACAGACGAAGGACCTATTGTCATATTCTCCCTCTACAAAAAATCCTCTGTTAGAATTAACGCTGATAAATGAACCAAGCTCTTCAACTTCTCTCCTTCTCCATATGCCACAATAATCGGCGGAGACTTTAACTGCCAATCAGAACCATGGGGTAGTGAGGAATCCTGCTATACTCTGGATCAGAACTAATGGACGCCCTTACGGATTCAACCCTTCTTCTTCTCAATGACGGCTCTCCCACTCGAATCACCCCGCCCCACGAAGCAAAATCATGTGTTGACCGTACCCTTGTTTCATCCAACTTAGCCTTCAAATCTAACTGGAAAGTTCTAACTGATCACATGGGTAGCGACCATTTCCCTATTGCCACCTTCATAAACGTCTCCCCGAACAAATACAAAGTCTTTTCATATAAAATAAACAAATCCAAAATAAACTGGACAGCTTTTGACAAACGTCTTAACGCCCATGTTGACGAAATACAAAACCTCCCAGAAGACATTTCCACTCAAACCAACTACGAAACTACAATCGATCTAATCATGAAAGCAATAGAATCATCCTCCCCCCCCCCCCCTCCCAAAAAACCTAAGCCTACACAAAATCCCAGTAATTCCCAAAACAAGAGAAAAATCTCACTGTCGGCACCATGGTGGAATGAACTCTGCTCTCGAGCTGTCGCCCTAAGAAGAAAAGCCACATCACTGTTCAGGAAAAGACTCACCCTAGAAAATTACATTGCCATCAGAAAACAGAACGCTGTGACAAAAATGACGTTAAGACAGGAAAAAGTAAGGGGATGGGCTTCCTATTGTCAATCCTTCAACGGAGCAACCCCTATCAATCTCCTCTGGAGCAAAATTAAATGGTTTAAGAATCGTAATAATTATAATCCCGCTCACATCCCAAAACAAGATGTCGAATCATCAGTCGGAATGAGAGAGTTCATTTCAGACTTCTGTCCCAACATACCACACGACCACATCCCCCCTCCCCCTCCAGTAATCCCTTTCCAATCCAATGACTTTCTTGAAAAGGAACTCTCCTTGCAAGAATTTAAAACTGCCCTAGACTCCTCCAAAAAGAGCTCCTCACCAGGTTTAGACAAGATAGACTACTCAATAATTTCAAAACTTCCTCCATCATAGAAAAACATTCTCCTTAAAATTTTCAACAACCTCCTAACTTCAGGCCAATTCCCCGATTCCTGGCGAAAATTTCTGACCTTCCTGATCCCAAAAACCTCTCCTAATAAATTCCGCCCAATCGCCCTTGCCTCCTGTTTCCTAAAACTATTCGAAAAAATAATATCCAACAGACTCACGTGGTAGATTGAAACGCAAAATATTCTCCCCGATAAACAATTTGGCTTTCGCAAAATGCGCTCATATGCTGATAATCTAGCAATTCTAACAACTGCAATTCTTACAGGTTTTGCCGGCAACCAATACACTCCTTGCGTTTTTATCGACATTAAGGGCGCATTTGATAATGTCGATCCCCTGACTCTCTACTGTGACCTTTCCCGCCTCGGAATTCCCCAAAAAATTGCTGTCTTCATCTACTTCTTACTCGCCTATCGTCAATCCTTCTTTGTCATGAACGGAGAATTAGAAGGCCCTTTCCTAATGAAGAAAGGCACTGGCCAGGGCTCCGTTCTTAGTCCCATTTTATTTAATTTGTATCTATCTAACATACCTTCACTCGAAGACCTAGATGCTGAGTACGTTATGTTTGCTGATGATCTAGCCATCTTCTCCCGCCACTCCAATGTAGAGACCTGCCTCCAATCAATCGAAACGGCTGCTAATAGAATCTCTAACTACTTAAACGACAAAAACCTATAAATCTCCACTGAAAACAATTCTCCCCCTCGGACCACTCCATACTCATTGATGTCTCTATAATCCAAGCTGAGGAATCCACAAGATTCTTAGGTATAACTCTAGACTACCGCTTCTCTCTTTCACCCCACCTCTCAAACCTAAACAATAAAGGCCTCAATAGTATATTACACTACAAGGGCAGAAAGTTGAATTTCCTGCATAGCGCGTCATGCCGCCCGAGTTTTTTTCAGTTAAAATTGCTTGTAAATTTTATATTGAGAACAATCCTGGATCCTATCCTACCTATTCCAAATCCCATCCCACAATTTTCTCTGACGTCACAAGAATGTGGAACGCTATATAAATTTTCCGTTTTTGATGTACATCCCGGGGTGCATGGGGGAAATTTTTTGGGGAAATTATTTCCGGGAATTTTTTCGGGGGGAAAGTTTTTCGGAGGGAATTTTTTCCATGGGGGACATTTTTTGGGGAAATTTTTTCCGGGAAGTTTTTCCGGGGAATTTTTTCCTGGAAGCAGCCTTCAGGCACCCGTCCTGTGACTCTACTTGCTTGGCACCATACTCCGTATCTGACTTGAGGACCCTTCCGGAAAACGAGCTGTAGACTATATTCTGTAAGTATCCTGGTACGTTGAGTTCCGCAAGAGCTTTCTTGATATAGTTTCACCTGGCTGAGTTGAAGGCATTCTTGATGTCCAGAGTCACTTCTTCGTGTCATTTCGCCATCATTTCCCCGAGATTGCTCCCCAGGCGGTATCAACAAGGTTCTAATGAATATTTTCCCGGCGTGTTTCAGCCAGGAATATACCAAAACTATTTTCTAGCACTCACAGCCTCCAACACATAAGATGTTGGTCGCCAGCCGAACCTTTACGGAAGGTTCAACAAAAACCGGTCGCTGAGGAAATGTCGTCACTCGGGAGACTTCATGTGGCTGGAAAATGGCCAGCCAACTCAGCGTGGTATGGTAGAGTGGGCGAGGTCTACCAGAAGTAGCACTACCACATCTTCGCGGGCCTTTTGCAGGCCGCGCTTCGATGCTTTTACAGCAGGTTTCATTCGAACTGGAATAAGTTCTCTTCAGAGGGGCTATTCCAGCCCGTTCTGTCCTTTCTTCGCCAGGATATTTATACCCTGCAGGGCCGCAGAGTTACCTGCGAATCAGCCGGGACTCCTTAGAGCCTGGGATGTCAAAATGCCGACCCGACTAGAGTGGGACATGTCACACACTCCTCGATCTGCCACATTTATGACCACCAGTTACCGCTTCGGTCATCGCGAGTCACCATTTCCAGTTACTAGAAATGGTGGTGCAAGGTTGAGTCTCCAGGAGAATAGTCACCCCCGACCCACGGATTGATGCACCCCCAATTCGCTCTATCCGGATTGAGATCACGCCGATCTCCCTAAAGGTGGCACTATATAGAATTGCCCACTTGGACGGCCTATACGTCGGCTCCAATTCCCCTAGCACAAGTTGGGCGATTTCTCAAGTAGCGAAAGTCTACTAACGTCCTCTCGACCTTCCGGGGTCGCAGTTCCACCCAACTGCTATGCCATGAGCCTGGCATAGGTCTATGGTCTGTTTATCTAGTTTCGGCTTATTCAGCCGTCCCTAGATGTCCTCAATCTTTCTGAGATTTCACCTCGTAATGAGAAAAATCTCATTACAAGGTATATGGCATTTAATGTGGATCGTCCTTTCCGGAAACCATATTGATTTCCGGCCAGTGGAGCTTCGACGGCTGCATCTATTCTTTGGTGCACAATACGTTCAAGGATCTTACCAGCGGTGTCAAGCATGCAAAGAGGACGATATGATGATGGTTCGTTCGGCGGTTTTTTTCATTTTGGGAGCAATATTAACCTCTGCTGCT
>JAPYZN010005132.1:0-10773 GCA_030522865.1 Psyttalia lounsburyi | reverse complement strand
AAAAAAACCCGATCCAAAAATTCCTCAATTTACTTGGTCAAAAAAAATGTTGAAAATCACCTATTTTTCCGGCCGTCACAGTGGCTTTCCCCCTTAAAGCTCAATTCCTAGAACAGTGCAAAATGTTCAGATTTTTCATCCCTAAGAATTATGTTTCCCACAATTTGTTGTTAGGGGAATCTAACATCCAATCGATATCCAATCGATACGATTGGTATCCGGTACAACCACTACTGTTCAAAATAGAAATTGCGACAGTCTGTTTTATGGTTGCATGTGAGGCATTCCATGTTATTTCAATAAAAAAATGTTTTTCTCTTCGATTTTGTTAAAAATTGAATATCTTGTAGAGAAACCCCTGCATTATTGTAAAACGCAGGGAAACGAAATTAATTTTTTTTTTCAAAAGTTATTCAAAATTGAAGGTATCACTAGATGAGTTATATAAAAAACTGATAGAGACCTTTTTTATTGTTGAAGGCTGATGGAATAAAATAACTATTTTATGCACGCCAAAAAACCTAGTTTACAATACTTTTGTTGATAAACAATATTGAAATTATGACTCGGCAAGAAAAACAGAACTATCGTGTTTCAATTAATTATTATCACGGTGCATACATTATATGATAATACTTCCACAAATTTTTGTATCCAATAATTCATAAAATAAAAAAAAAATACGGAGATCATTCTTTCACGGAGTATTCTCCCACGGGAGCTGTCTTGACGCTCTCCTCAACGCAGACGGCTAACTCAGCTCGACTCGACCTCACTCAATAATTAATATCTCAGGCTGTATGTCGAATACCATGAAAATTTCACCATAGATTCTCTAATAGACAATCTATAACATATATTTTTCTCTGACTTTTTAAACCGCGCCGACATCTTTTCTTTATAAACGTTTTATGTTGTTTATTAACAAACATAGTGTAAATACGATTTTTTCGCAGAATCAAAATTTTTATATGAATCTATCATCCATTAACAATAAAAAAAGACTCGATCGTTTTTCCCATGCAACTGATATTCAACGAGCTATAATTTTATAAACAATCGTCTCTCCGGAGCACCTTCAATTTTGACTGTTGTATAACTTTTGAACAAAAAATTTTTTCTCATTTCTTCGCGTGTCAAAACAATTTTGGAACCTTTTCTACAACCTATCCAAAAATGAAGAAAGAGTAGTTTTTGACCTATTGAAATACTGTGGAATGCCTCATGTGCTAATACTTTATTTCTGTGAAAATATCCAGTTGCAACACAATTTTCTTTTCCATTCCTTTAAATAAATAAATAACATCAAAATATTAAAAAAAATAATTGAAATTATGATATGGAAAGAGAATGATTGCCATGAATTTTCTAATTTTGTTCTATAGCCCAAAGGGAAAGCTCTTTGCTTCAGTGGAGAAATCAAATAAGACGAATTGGAAAATTTGAACAATGCAAATTTTATTAAAAAATCTTGACATCACAGTATATTTCGTCACGAGTGAGACGGAATTTGTACGAGTACGAAGTAGTCGATCCGAAGTGAAACCGAGGGAAGGGAGGACACTCACATAAGTACAACAGACTCCACTGACTGGAGGATCCCAATAAGATAGTTGATGTATTACATAAATGATCGAATAGCCCTTATAAGGCTCGCCCTTCGTTCGCAACGGTTTAAATAATTAAAGTAGTCAGTTTATCTTAAGTATATCATCGATGAATACTTGTTAATCCTTCACGGGCTTTAGGCCTAATAATGTCATTACTGATAGTCTGTTACAATCCATGTGATGTTATTTTCTATCGCATAACATTAAATAATGTTATAGTGCATTTATATGACCTGAATTAATAAAATTTTTAGTCCTTCATGGTGACTTTTTATTCAAAAATTTCTTCAGTGTGAACTATCTTATACGGTATGCCGACTCGAATTATTGGTGTGCGGATTGAGGGTGCTGGTAGTAGGACGTGCTTGGAACGTGAGATATCTTAAAAGGAAAGGAAGTATCTTATTCAAATACTCTACTGTACTTTTCAGCACGGGAGGAAGGTAGTAGCAGTGACAAAACTAGTTACTCCATGTGTATCTTCAAATATAGACTCACCAAAGTTTGTCCTGAGATAGGCCGCCGATAGCCTCAGGATAGATATTTTATCCTGACGCTTGGTGCTACTAGCTACAATCGGTACCATGGATGCCATCATGGCAATGTTTGTGTTAAGGTTGTCTCGCCTCTGCTTCTCGGCCAGATTTCTCGAGGCTCGTGCATTGCTGCAACAATTCCAATTCACAAGTTCAATATTGAATCAAGATTATCGGGGTCACGTACCCTCAACTTCTGCAATGTTTGTTAAATAACCCACAATCGATATGTTCATTTTGAAATTCACGGGTAGTAGGTATGGATATTGACACGTGATGGACAGAATATTATAAGATTCGTTGAGATGAATGTAATGACAACATTGGCGGTTTGAATATTTAATGTGGGCCCCGTGTCCCCCTGCTGCAGTGGCAGATTTCCGGAGGGTTTTCCTGGGGAAATGTTACTTTGCACGTGCATTTGTTTTTAGAACGTTTTCAAATAGGGCTAGAGGATAATTGAAATTCTAGCGTTGAGAATTTTCACTTCAAACGAAGGAGTGGGGGTAACGCGATCATACGCAAAATGGAGGTGGTGGGGGTAGCATTTCATGTTAAAAGTTATGCTGACTTCAGTATATGAGGAAACGTTAACCTCCAGGAAATAAAATGTGGCAAATTATGACCGACGTCACTGAGATTTCCATTAGGCTGGACATTTTACATTTTTATGTTTCTTCATTTTTCTATATCTAAATTTACAATTTTTACAGACACTCCCACGCATATCGCAGCGCCACGGGGTCAATGTACAAAGTTAGACGGGAGGAAAAAAAATTCAAAAACGCTTTCAAACAATTCTGTGAGCTTATGCTGAATATACCTGTCATTTTTTAAAAAGTAACAATTCTCATCACTCGACTCGAGGGAATGAAGGCTTCCACAAAACAGAAATGATAAAAATTAGTATTTTTATGGGTTAATTACTGTAGTTAATTGCGGAGGTCATGAGTAAAAGTTTTTATTTTTAATATGTTTCACTAAAATTTTGAATGATTACTTCTGGCAATCGGATTTGGCCTCCTCTGGGTCGATCAGAGCTCCGTATTCAATAACATGAAGTATCTTCCCAATAAAATATCAGCGGTTATTTACCTCTAGCTGTTGATAATCTACCTGTAGCTTTGGATAATTTACCTTTATCTCTGCAATTGTTTCTTTAACCCAGGGTAGGCCACATCCGATTACTAGAAATAATCCGCTGAATGGCACTCAAGCTCCGAAATTAGTTGGATATTTCCCGATTGTTTTATTGCGTAGCAATAAGAGAGAGAAGTTTTGCAGATTAAAAATTTTGCCGTACTGCTTCTAGAGCTTTCTCGTACGGGAATTGGTATTACATATTTCCCAAACTCGAGTTTTTTGCTCGCGTGGTTGGCCACCTCGCCTTCGGCTCGATTTGCCAAACACCACGCGAGCAAAAAACCCCATAACGCCCATCCGGCAATATACTATTGCAGTGGGCTCGACCGCGCAGCGCAAGGGATTTTTGTGCAAAACTTCTCCCGATCGTTGATACGGAGGAAAATAATCGTGAAATACCCGAAAAATTTGGAGGTCTTGTGGCATTACTACTGAATATTTTAGTAATTGACTAATTTGTGAATACCGTCATTGGATTAAATAATTGTTTTCGAAGATTTTTTATACAAACCGATACTCCAGTTTTATGAAAAAAAATACAATTCTGAAACTCATTATGCTCTCAAGTTATTTATGTCATTGTTACAAATTTTCTTAATGAAAAATAACTTCCCAAAAGTAGAATTATACTAGATTAGATGGATTATACTAGACTTCTGGATGTTTGGGTTTTTTAATGGTCCAATCTAATTTCATAACAAAAAATTTAAAAAGTTCAGTATTAGCACAATTATATTTTCCAATACTTTAATCATTTACCTAGACCTACTTTGAAGATCTGTTGGGGAAGTTTCACAGTCAAACTTCCATTCATCCTACTCCACAACATGGGAATCAAACTGAATTTGACCATAAATTAATGGAACACGTCATACCCTCGTCTAACCATTTTTATAACAGTGTGTCGTAACTGTGACGCGATAATAGAAACATTGAGTTATGGTATGAACTATATTTACATTATCAAATATGTTAAATTATGGGTACAATTTCCAGATACGGGTAACGATTCATGATTTAATGAATCTTGATTGCCGGTCAAGCGGTTGTCATTGTTGTTTTAATTGCATCTGAGGCATGAATGAACGTTAATCAACAAACTCTGAAATGCATTAAGTAATTTGTTTCAGAGCGATTGTATATGTGTCAGGCTCAGAATTCGACAATCAAATTAATATGTAATCAATAAATTTAGTATCGAATTTCCAAGAGGGGTTTCAGAGGAAAATATGAATATATGTTTTTGAGAAGAAATTAGTTATTTAAAATTAAACGAAAAAATCAATGAGGACAGTAAATTTCAGATCAATTATTTTATTAAAATTTATGTAAACATATTTTCAGTTAAATGCAATAATATTACATGATATATAGTTCATTAAAGCATAGGGACACCAATTTTTGAATCGACGAATATGAGGATCAGAAAACCTAGTCAAACGCTGTAACAAAATTCTTGAATACCAAGTTCCTACCCGCTTCGTTGGTGGAGCCATCCAATTTTAAGATATTCAAGATTTCAATAATTGTGTAATTTATCAAAAGTACTATAATCGTATTATAGAAGTAATGTAAAGTAGTAGTATATTAGTATTATAGCAAGTTGCGCTTCAATAAACGAGACTTATCGCACGTTAGCATAAAAATTTCTTATTTGTTCCCTTCAACCGAACACAATGGTATCCGTCTGACGATTACTAGTCTACTGCTGTACGAAAGATTATTTTTTTTCCTAAAAGTGGACCTGCCCTTGAAGATAACTCTTCACAAAGAATTTCATGAAGAACTGATAATTTCCGACAACAGTTGATTATTACTGGATTATTGCATATATTGGAACAGTTGATTAGTATTAAATCTAGTAAATTTAGGAAGGAATTACAAAAACAGATTCAAATCTCTAATGTAATTCGGTCCTGTAAATGAAATATTGGCATATTCTCCCTTCATCCAATCACAAATTTAACAGTATATTTCGATTCAAGTGCGACGGGATGGTAACGAGTGTGAAGTTGGCGGCTCGAGGCGAAGTCGAGGGCTGCCAATCACACGAGTTAAAACTCCCCGTCGCACGTGTATTCGAACTATATTTTTTGGTAGTGATATTACGTTCAGCGAGTGGTGAATTCTGCCATTTTTCGTTTACTAGTAAACGAAAAGTCTTTTCGTTTACAAGTTTCGCACTTTTCGACACGGGCTGAACGTAGTAGCAATGACGAAGAAAAATATTTTGCATAGAATCTTTACAAACTATTGCATTCAGATCAATAAATCATCATTTTTGTACTTGTTAAAGTTTTTGAACAGGTCTGAAATGAATCGATTTTAAAAAAAATGGCATACATCTTTTATGGCTGTAGAACATTCAATTTTCTGTAGGAAATATCTGATTAATTTTCTTTAACACTAATCCACATTTTTCATGTTGCCTCCAACTACTTACTACCACTCAGTTAATTATCACCTAAAAGTTCCGCATGTGGTGGTAAAATGAGAAAAGCTGTCACAGGATAAAGTTACCACGTGAGGTGTAATTTTCCTCGCACACTGCATAGCCTGAGGTACCATCATACCGTTGATTACCTCAGTCAAGCCCCGAGGGTCGCTCCAATGTTTTATTTTCATAACATTCGTAGACGAACTCACTGCCAAAATAATGATCATAATTCTCTCAACATGCTGGAAGTCTGCCCAATAACTAGTCAATTTCCTTCGCGTTATTCTTTGCTTGGGTTTCCACGTGAAATAGCATCGCATGGCACTCGAATGACCGGAAAATCTGAGTTGAGGAATAAAAATACCGGAGACTATCTCATCAGCCTCTTCGCCAGTCTGTCTACTTACTTTGTACGTTTTGTCATTTCTGCCTGCTTGGACATATATTATTGCAGTTTTCGCAATGTATGCATCCTCAGAATTCAACGTAATACAGGCGAATGTGAGATAGGTCACGGTTACATTTATCTCACGTCGAGAGTGAACTACTTTGAACAAAGAATATTTACTCGAATCCTCTGAAGAACTTCTACAGTATATTTTGAAATTTCTCAGTGGGAGAAAATATCACATTCTGACAATCCTCTGCGTCCTTTGGTGATGAGGATAATAATAATAATAACCCTGGTCTAACGACGTCGTGTTTTGAAATTGCAAGTTCCGGATGTTAGATGTCGGGATTGCACGCAGTCCCCGCAAACTTTGATGAATCTTTTGTCGGCTTGTCCGACATATACAATCACGAGTTATATCCATCGGCATAACGCGGCTGTAAGAGTGTTGTATTACCATCTGTGGCACGCTTATGGTATAGACCGGACGCCGATTCTGCCTTATGCTCCAGGAGATATTGAGTTCGTTGTCGTAAATGAGATGTGTAAGATTTACTGGAACTTCTCATTTGCGACTATCAGGCCCGTCACTGCTACAAAGCCTCATATCGTCCTCTTCGACTTTGAAAACAAAGTCATTTATGTGATTGAGTTTTCGGCGCCAGCCGAGTGCAATATATCCCGAAAAGAAGGGAAGCAACGGCTCAAATACCAGCCTCTTCTGTTTGAGCTGCGTCAATTGAACCGTGAGTTTAGGATCAAGCTGGTTGTCCTGATCATTGGTTCTCTCGGCGGCATGAGACAGTCTTTTGTATCTGTACTAGAGTTGATCCCAGACTGCAAGCGCAATACCTTAATATTGGCTGGCCAGATGCAGAAGGCTATTATCCTTGGGTCTCTTCGGCTACTTAGACAACATGATTCCGTACTGCAGTAGAGCTCACCCTCTGGTTGGAGCGAGCACTATTGCAGAACGATTAGAAAATGTTTGCATCGCTTAGCTGGGCGGTTTTCGAGTTGAAGTCGGAACGCTCGAAGACCGTTCAGTGATCCCACTCAAGAGATGTTTACAATAATAATAAGAGGGTTAAAATGCATCAGGTATTTCCGTTAACCAGCCGTACAAACCAACAATTATATGAAGTTTTGGCAAAATTCAACCGAACCTATCGGAAAATACCCGATTACTTTTGACATTTTCAGGGTACAAGCCGGAACGGGCGATGTAATTGTGGCAATCGAAATAGCAAAATTCGAATAGCCACCTGAGATGCCAGTGGATCAATAAAGAAGAAACGTGATAGACTTTCGAGATATCCATAGTATCGATGCATGCCCTTTTTATATAAGGACTAGCATGATAAGGCGCGCAGCGCGCGATCTCTGTCATTTCTACACAATCGTAGTCTTTCATTGAATTAGTCCTCATCGTCGTCTTATCATTTTTACAAATAACATCAGAAGGCACGATATGCGCGCCCTCTGGTTCGATATTGCACGGCTCATTGTATCATCATCTGGTCTGCGAACGCCACAAGCTTGACCTGTCAGGGCAATTTCGGCTTCAGTAGCCCATCATACATGATGGTCCATAAGAGAGAACCCAGTACTAAGCCTTGGAGCACTCCTCCTGTCACCTTGTACTTCCTGGAGCGGCATTCTGTGTCGTACTTAAGGACCCTTCCGCTGGAATAGCTGTTGACCATTCTCTGCAGGTATCTTGGTACTTCCAATTTGTCAAGAGCCTATATAATACAACCCCACCTGACTGAATTAAAGACATTCTTGATATTCAGTCTCACTCCTAAACAGTACTCCTTGGTTCAGACTCACTGCTAAACAGTACATTCGTCTCTCTCGCGGTTTCGACGATCAGGTTGATGGCACCCAGTGTGGATCGGCTTTTTTGGAAACCACACTGGTTTTTGGCAAGCGGGGGGTTCCACTGCAGCTTCTATCCGCTGGTGAAGGACACGCTCAAAGATCTTACCTGCAGTATCGAGCATGCAGAGAGGACGGTAGAATGAAGGTTCTTCCGTTGGCGTATTCCTTTTTGGGAGCAATACCAACCTCTGCTGCTTCTAAATGGCAGAAAAGATGCCTTCTCTGCGGCGCTCGTTGTAAACATCCAGGAACTGTTTTGGTAACGTGTGGATGGCCAGTTTCAATGCGACGTTAAGAATTCCAACCCTGGAGCTTCGAAATGGCCCACTCTTTTACAAGTCGCCATTAGGTCTTCTCTGGTGATATTCGGAATAATTTCTCCTTCCCATTGGTCAGTATTGTGGTTAAATCCCGAGTGACTCGGAAGCAGCATCTCTATAATTCGGCTCAGGATTACCGGGTTACGCTGGTGATGGCATTGATTGACTCTTAAGTCTTGTCATCACCACCTTGTAGCGCCTGACTCATGGATCGTCGTTCTCCACCTCGGTAAGGAATTCGCTCCAGCTTTGTTTTTTTGCTGTGCTTGATGGCCTTGCTGAGCTTCCGCAGTGCCTTCTTATATTTCCTCTTTAATTCCTGGAAGTTAGGACTTTTCCTACCATTATACCATTATACCATTATATTTTTGTAAGGAAATTTGTTCAAGCATTTAGAATATAAGCGGCTTTCTATTACCCCTGGAGGATAGAACGCCAGATTAATTGAAGGTATTTTAAGGAGAATTATTCAAGGGTATTTCCCAAGCTATATTAACTGGGTTCTCTTGGAGATAGTGTTTCCGACACAACCGAAGATAGTTTCTCAGATTGTTCAAGTGAATTCAGCGCTCGCTCAACACACTATCAAAAAGCCGCCTTCAAATTACATTAAATATACTCAAAGTTTTTGCCACTTGGCGCTAGTGTAAATTTACAGTAGTCATCGACTCAGTATTGACTCATTTGGGTAAGGTAATATTGAAGCACAACTGTTCAATAACAATAACAATTCAATAACAATTTATGACCAAGTTGGAAAGTTCGTTCAGGCGTGCTGTGTACGGTACGCTGTATCTTCAATTTCCATGCATGATTGCGCAAATTTTTATACTTTGTAATTGTTATGCGTTAGGATTTCGTAATACAAACGCTGCGTCCGATTGAATTTTATAGACGCGAAACTCACTCCTCTTGGTCCGTTAAAGAAACATGCTATCAAAATTATGATTCAAAAATAATTATCTTTAAAAAATAATTTCCTACGGTTTCACTATATTCTGACAGTAATATAAGTGATAAGAAATTCAGTGTTATCAACAAAAATAGCTATATGGTGAATAGAAATTGTAATTACAACGTCAAACCATGAGAAAACAATTTTCGAAGCATTGATTATTTTTGACGCGAGCATAGACGAAGGTGTCCACAGACTTTCAAGATATTTTCGATATTGATTCAATATTTGTATAACGCAACTTTTGAACAATTACGTAGTAATGAAGCTGGAATTGCTTACGTTTTTCATACACGTAAGACATTTCAAGTGAGAGAAATTAAGTTATTCATGTGCCTATTTAATTACAAAATAATAAATGCCGATTGAAGGATTGTATTTTATATCAAAATTGTATCTGTCAGTGCAAAAAAATCAAATTTTCCTTGAATACTTGTGATTTTGGATCAATACCTTTAATGCATTTAACGAGAACATTAATAGAATCTCCTTAAACGCGCAAAATTAATTGCAGACAAAACTATTGGAATATGAATTCCGCTAGTTTATTCCCCTGCACAAATATCTGCGATCTAATGAAAAAATTAATTCTGGAATAATCTCCCCTATTCTACACCACACCGCAATTTACTCTAGAACAGGACTGCAAAAATAAATCTACAATCATCTCGATTCTGCTTTAATTCAATCAAACACACATTCACGTTCATTAATTTTATTCCTTTCCCAATCCCACAGTTTATTTCCCGTTGTTTGGGTTATTAACGTGTGTTATAGAATTGGATTTAAAGTCGTCGATATGATTTGTTCCTCGTCCACTCACGTATATTTTTTGGAATCAAATTTTATCGGATTAACCATCGGGCCGGCAGTATTCACGTATTTGGATCTAGGCCACCGAGAAGTTGGCTTATCGAACGCTTCGGTTTGGATTATTCGCATCGCCCTCTCATGTACGATTGTTACGTACACAGGGATAAAAAGTAATTACATGTATTCGTGATTGTAAGGTCACGTACCGGTATCCCACCAATGGGATTTTATTACTTCTATTGGGCATTGTTTAAGGGCATTTCAATGCTTCCGTAACGAACTGCACTTGTTTTTTGTTTGGATATTAATTAAGTCGGGATTTCAATGGGAGACCAATCGAATAACATTCAGCTGCGGATATTCAAGGGCCAAATAAAACTTACACTGCTGGAAAAACCCTCGTAATATATAAGTAAATAAGTTTGGTATTTTTAAAAACTACACATTTACATGAAATGTCCATGTATATTGTTGCTGAAAAATCAGATGAATTCTGAAGTATTAAATGAAATGACCATTTTCAGGTGCTAAGAACAATAAAAATTTTGCCGTACTGCTTCTAGAGCTTTCTCGTACGGGAATTGACATTACATACTTCCCAAACTCGAAAACTCTAAAATCACTACGGCAAAATATGATGCCGGATGGGCGTTATGGGGTTTTTTGCTCGCGTGGTTGGCCACC
>JAPYZN010005125.1:0-13965 GCA_030522865.1 Psyttalia lounsburyi | reverse complement strand
TAAGGGTGGGGAGTCCTCCAGTCGAACGTTATTTAAATTGTTTTTGTATTCAATTTGTTATCTGCAAAGGAGTCTATTTGGAAGCACATTTTTTGTAATAAAAATTTTTGATAAAAAATCTTAATGCTTAGGATCTGTCACTTCACGTGGTCCGTGTTCTCAATTGTTCCTCCCAGTTATTTAACATTCTTTATTTTACACTCTACTCAGTAATTTCTCAATATTTCTCAAAACCGCTCTTTGAAAATGTTCCTAATTTTCTCTAGTTTTTAAAAAATATATTCATAATTCTTGGAGATCTATTTATTGATACACCCGGGCCTAATTAAGTGACCAAAATAACTGTCATTTTTTATTTTTATTAAAAAAACTACGGATATAACCCGATTTTACGGACGATCTAAAAAACTTGGGTTCCATGAAATTTTGAGAGACAATTTTTAACAATTTGTTTTTACATGAATATTGAATTTACATGTAGAAAGATAATTTTCATCTGATTATGTGTTATGAAATTGTAAAATACTCACTGAGATCGAAATAATTTTTTCTTCAGCAATAAGAACGATTGATTCATCTTTTCAGCCTTCTGACTGTCGTCCTATAAATAATAATATTTCTTTATTAAAAACACCGTGGTTATAAGATAAATGCCGCAACCCAAATTCGAGTATAACCTCTACAATTAAAACAATCAAAAACAATGCATTTACTCACTCCAAAACCTAATCCTATATCACAATTATCTTCTAGCGCAGAAGATTCTAAATTCTCCTCCATCATTATTCACTCTGTGATAAATTACTGAAGAAATGATTAAATTCATAAATAACTTTATTAATTCGATAACAAACGCGAAACGTGCTTCGACGTCGGCTTGCATTTGCTTTGCGGCAGAATTAGATGCCCGATACAGTAGTGCGCAGCCTATAGGGCGCAGAAGGTATGGCGCTAAGTTTAAATCACTGATGAGGACAAACCTTGGGCCCCAGGAACTTGAGCAAGGGTCACTAATTATTGTACACAAGTCATTTGATACGAAAATTACAACAGAAGTTATTCATCGAAAAAAACAAGAATTCTGATGAAAAAAAACGATTAACATTTTTTTAAATTGTATTTTTAAATAATTATGCTGTCTTCGTATTAATAAATGATCCATTTGGTTTGCCTCAAAATTTAATCAATATTATAAAAACAACTCTGTTTTTTAATCAAAGTGAAATAATTTTTTTCAGTGATCTCTACTTCAGATAGTCATCCATAAAATGGAATAATTGATAAAGTAAATAAATGAATCGCGAACTCTGTATGAAATTTCACTTTGGTTTATTGCATGTTAAACAATATTTTTACTTTGAGAGTTTTGTCTTTGAGTGAAGATAAACAGATGAGATCTTGGTCATGAAAACACTTTTTGGTTGAAGAAAATGAAAATTATTGCTATTTGGACAATTATGGTATTTTATTATGAAATAATCCACTCAAGTTGATCAGATGAAGCCTACAATTTAAATCAATATAGACATTTAAAGTCATTTATCTAAAGTGAAATCCATTTTGTTCTTGATCGAGATGTCAAATAAAAAAAAATAAAATAAAATAGGGCGGCGGAGCTCAATATATACAAGAAATTTGAAATGAAGAAGTGGCTAGGAGCCGGATAGCTCAGTTGGGAGAGCACCCGATGCATAATCGGAAGGATTTTATGCATAATCATGCATAAAATTCTTGCAAAAAATAAATAAGTTGCAAAATCTGCATGAAATTTCAAAATTTGTTTATTGCAAGTAAAACAACAATTTATATTCATCAATATTAATTATCATATACATGGATATCATGCATCGAATAAATAAGTGCACAATGGACATAAATCTCCTTAATCTGCGTCAAATTGATATTTAATTACTAAAAGAATTGATATAGAACTGTAAATTTACATGGATATACACACAAAAAAGTAAATCGAGAATAGTAGGAGAAACCTTAATTTCGATACATTCGGTGACCGAGTGAGGATGTTCTGAGTTGCTCATAAAAATGGAATACAGAAAAACTTCACTCAATGCCTCTGGGAATTTTAATTGTAAGCTGGCATATCTCAGGCTGCACTCCAGTGTTTTCTACAGTATTCACGTGGATAATTAATACATAATGTATGTATATTATACACCTATCTACAATTTAAGATGCAGGGTGGTTATCTAGTTTACATGTAGATTTCCTAGATTTTTCGACACGAAGGGGTGTCTATGTTTTTTGCCTTCTGGAATAGCTCAGCATCACCAAAGGTTCTCGCCTTCAAAATCATTGCCTCCTCTGCAAGGAAAAAAATCAATTTAAATTAGTAAATTACTAATTTCTTGTTTTCTAATCGTCTCAAAGGTCAACGCCCCATGTTTACGCTCAGAGCTCGGAGAGTACAGATACACGTCTACGGGTGACAATATTGTTACCTGTATACGCCTAATCGCGGCGAACGTACGAGTGACGTTTTTTCGTAAAATCAAAACTATTTCCACCTCGTCAGTGAAAATTTAATTCTAAACTAAATAGTTATTTAAGTGAAGCAAAAGCCACTGACTGTGCTTTTGGTATATTCAAACCCGTGGTCACTTGAGCACATCAGGACTGCAAAGAACTCAGAATAGCGGAATAGAACTCGGGAATACCTAAAACTAAAAACGCTACTTTCACCGGTTTCCCCCTTGGGAAGTGGTGTCTCCAACAATTGATCTAAGCCTGTCTGAACACAACAAACAGAAAACCACCAGCCAAGAATACCAGGCGCTATACAACTAATCAGCAGAATTCTGGGAGGAATACGTAAAACTATATATGGATATATATCCCGTATGGGTCCAAAATTAATGATGGAGCTGAGTTTGGGATGATAATAGAAGAGCAGAAATACTGGATTAACCTACCACCGCATGTGACAATATTTTCGTCCCTGGCGCCCGAAAAACTGCGATTCTAACCTCACTTCGTTCGGTTAGATCGCGGTTTTCGGGGCCAGAGACGAAAAATTTTATATCTGACTCATGTGATTATAATTCTCGCCTTCGGCTCGGATTATAAAGCCACATTCGTCAGATAATACTTTCATCGCCTGGTGACATAATGTACTATTACATATGAAGCGAGAGCAATATCCAAAGCACTGGACACTGTTGAGGATGACACAAGGAATAAATTCGCAATTTTTACAGACTCCCGATCAGTCCTTGAAGCAATAAAGAAACGGCGCACCAATACCGCTATTCAAAGATCCAGGTAAAACGGGATTATTTCGAAAATAAGGGAAAAGACGTGAGACTCATATGGACCCCATCGCACCAAGGAATCAAAGGAAATGAACTAGCTAGTAGAACAGCTAAAGAAGCAGCAGAAGTGGACTCAGGAAGTAGGAGAGCTCAAAAGATGGACGAAAATCTCAGCTAGAAAATACTGGAATGTAATTTGGACCGAGTTATTGGCCAAGATCAAGTTCCGTGAATTACGTACCAATCGCAACATAAAAAGTTCAGATCTTGGAGTTAACAGACAAGACTAGGTAATTATGAGCCGACTAAGAATGGGGCATACAAAATTGACCCACAATGATTTCATGACAAATAAGACAATCCAACATGCCAGAGCTGCCGAAAGAACATGGCCGTAAAACAGATCTAGATTGCCCAAAATACTTGACAGACAAAAATTCACTCAAGCTTCCAGCTGCTCTTACAGAATAACTAAGTGATTAAAAAAATGTAGTTAATCTCATGAAACTACCTAAAGGAATGAAAGTTTAGCATCTTATTGGAAATCAATATTCACTGTAACCAACAATGTACCCAATTTTTGCAAAATCGGTAAGGACCTAGTAGACCACGCGACTTCAAAAAAGAAAAGTGGTGAACCTAATCCACGAATTTGATCATTTATTGATTGTTGGATGCAAAAACTACAGACCAGATGCTGCAGACTTGTTTCAAATAAAACATAATTCAATGATTTTTCGGTGTTTTCTAAATTAAAATTAACACGAAAGATAAAGAATTTGATTATTAATTGAATAATTAGGAGTTTAGATAAATTCATAAGTCTTCGTTGCCCGTGAGTGTGTCAATATATTTTGAGCTCTCTTGAGACAAAGATTTGAATTAGTTCAAATTTTGACTGAAAAGAAAACCAACAAAATTCGAAAAATTATTATTTTATCTATTCTCACTTTTTTCATGCATAAATTTAATTGTCTCAAGAATAAATAGGTGTCTAAAAAATACTGACTGTAACTTCTTTCCCTACGACAAGCAGTCTCAAGATTTATCTTGTAGTCAGCCTCCACAGATATTTCCAATCTACGCAAACTGCCCTGATATTCCCTGTGAAAATTCTCCTTGACGTAGTAGGGCACTTTGAGGTCTTGAGTGATCCTCTGAACCGGATATTTCCTGGGGAATAAAATGAACAAGGCACTGGTGACAATCCAAATTCTCTTTTATTTTCCAAAATTTTTTTTTTAAAAAGTCCAAAATCAAATAGAATAATTCACTTACGGATTCGACTGTAAACTATAAACAGGATCAGAGATGAAAAAACTGCTCATCATAGTGAGAACTATGAGCAGAAGAACTGGTAGCATTTGTAGGAAGGCAGTATACCCATTGGCTTGCTCTCTGTGGGCATGCTGTTGTTGATTATCAGCAGTTTGTCTCATCCATCTGCCGCCTGTTCGCCTCATGTAGAATTCCTGCTGTGGAAAACCACCCCCGAAGAACATGTTGAACAATTCCTCAGCTGTGAAGTCAGTCTCAAATCCTCGTGAGTAATTGTAGTGGGTATGCGTAGATCGTGAATGCATTGATTGCATTCGCTCCTCATCTGAACCGTAGAGGTCATATTGCTTCCGTTTTTCGGGGTCTGTCAGTACAGCTACGGCATTACCAATTACTGAAACAATGAGAATTACGAAAATTAAATAAATTCTGATGCCGATTTTGGCGATTTTTTTTCTCAATCTCGTCTTTATTGTAAACAAATTGTAGGCAAAGCATGCAATTATCATTTTTTAGTAATATGTATTTGGTAATTAACAGGAAAAATTGAGTAATTACAAATTTCAGATCATTGATTGAGAAAGAGTATAGAAACAGGTTTTGTTATCAATACAATAATTTAATACTCCATCAGATTAAAATATTTTCAGGAAGAAGTCAAAGTTGATTGTTCAATTAGTGTCTTGAATGGTAAATTGAGAAGAAAATTTTACACTTTCCCCTAAATTACCTCGTTGCCACTATTCTGTCGATATTTCTCACTGAGAGAAAAACATACTTTTGGCTGAAAAATTAATTCGTGGTTCGAGAATATTGTTTACTATCACATAATTCTTGAGCCAATTTTTTTCTCTTGTTCCTTAAGTATTTTCCATTGTTCAGGGAAGGAAAGTTGTAAGGTTCTTCTTTCCCTGGAAAACGTGTATACTTAAGGGACAAGAGAAAAAGATTGGCTCAAGAATTATGTGATAGTAAAAAATATTCTTGAACCAAGAATTAATTTTTCAGCCAAAAATAGGTTTTTCTGTCAGTGTAACATACCTTTGAATGATTCCGCTGCACCCGGGGCTTTATTCTTATCGGGATGAAGCTGCAAGGCCAATTTCTTATACGCCTTTTTGATCTCACTGTCTGTCGCTTCCTTAGTGACTCCCAGAATCTCATAATAGTCCTTACACTTTTTTATCCTGCAAAAGAAATCATGAAATATAATTCCTCAAGCGAACGTTTTAGCCCTTTTTTCAAGCACGAGAAGATGTTAACAATTTTTTTTCAACTCTTTCTTTATGAATTACAGGCCAGCAACATCGAAAGAGGTAAATTTCTTAATGATTTATAAATTGATAAACAAATATAGTAATTCTCTAGATAGATTTTGTCGAACGTTATATCAAATAAAAAGATCGTTGAAAAATATTGTAAAATGGACTAGTTAGATTTGGACTAGTTAGATTTGGACGAGTCAAATAATCTGAAAACGCCGATGTTCAATAGGATGCGGTTCAGCGGTGGATGTATATTTTCATCCATAAAGTCAATTATATGGACGTTTTCATTATCTGATTTCCTTTATTCATAAACAAATAGATGGTATTAAAGAATAAAAATTGCATTGTATTCTTTGCGCAAACTTTTTGGAGAAATGACGAAGAAATTGAACAAAAAATCGTCATAATTTTCCAGTACGTAATGAATGATAATCGCTATAGATTTACAATTCTTGTTATTTCTTACCGCTTTACATACTCGTACTGTTCCTTACTGTACTCGGAATTGGCTTGTGAGTGACTATTTTCCTTGTTTGTTGTCGTCGTCTGGCGTTTCCTAAGTTCTGGTTCAGGCTCTGATTTTTTATTCTGTTTGGACAATACCGAGACCCGCGCGAAAATTTCTGGAATTAGCCAAGAAAAATAGAATTATATGAATAAACCAATACTTCAGAAAAAAATTGCGGTGGTGACTTCACTTCTGAGAAAGTTTTTCTCGAACTTTATACGTACCATATTTTATTTATGTGCATATGTTATGAGGGAATGGAAAGTGGACACAAAGTGTCAAAACCCGAGACTAATAATATTATTACAACTTGTCTCGATGAAATGAGAAAAAAAATCTCAATCCAACTCATCACAGCCTTAGTCAAAATTAAAGAAGCCAATTTTTTAATGGGAAAATTCAAGTTTTACATAAATTTACAAGTTTAATTTTAATTATACAAATTAAACTTATTCATTTTAATCATTCGTAAAATCTATATATATAATAGTCAAAGAGAAAAGGTCAAAAGATCAAATGTTATTGTTTCAATTTCCAAAAAACAGTTAGCAGGACAATTTGATTTCCCTTCCACAATTAGACTTGAAAAATTGTAATTCTAATCATCTGTCACTTAACGTGGTTGGTGTTGTAAACTGTTCCTCCCAGTTATTTAAGATTTCTTATTTTTCCCTCTACTCACTTATTTCTCAATATTTCTCAAAAACGCTCGTTGAAAATACTTCTAATTTTCTCTAGTTTTTTTAAAAATATATGTTTATAATCCTCGGGGATCTATTTATTACAAAAAAATGAGTTTCCAAAACGCCTTTGTAGATAAAGAATCCAAAACAAAAACAATCTAGATGACGTTCGGCTGGGGGTACACCCGAGTCTTAATACAAATTACTTAAAATAAATCACAGACTAAGAAAATTAAACTACTAATATATCCATTTGCTTATACGATAAAAATACGTGTAAAATTAAATTTTTAAAAACCACAGATGATATGGGCATTGATTCTCTACAAATGCAATTCTCAAAATAGTATTTATAACCACTACGATTAGCCTAAATCGTTTGAGAAAAATAAAGAAACGATTGGAAGCAAAATTGAAATAAAACTTCACTCTCAACTACTTTGGTTGAATAGATCAAGGAATTCGCATAAAATGGGGAAATTAAAAATCACGTTTTCATTAATTTTTTCATCAAATTCCTTAACATTTCATTGAAATTATCACTGGTTAGAAATGCTAAACAGTTTAATGTGAAAAAGGAAAAATAAATTACATAGGAAACTAAACAGAAAGAAAAAAATTCACGACCGATTTTCCCATGGACATTGGAAAAACCGTTATCTTCTTACTTCAATTCCAATTCTCAAAACGGCATTAGTAACCTCTAAGTCCATCCTGTATCCCCCAAGAAAAGTTCCAAAACGATATCCTCTAAAAATTCAACTAAGCTCTTACCTTCAACTCGCTTTGTTGGATAAAGTTTCATAGCCTTCCTCGCAAACTTTTCGGCATCCTCGAACCTGCCCTCCCTGATATATCGTTCAGCCAGATCCAGACACCTGTCTGCCTCATCCTTATTACTGTCCATGTCCCTCAATGATTGTGTTCGTCAATGACTCCAGCAAACTGCAAGAAAAATAGTAACACCTGACCCGACGAGATCCAAAAACCAATCGAGTGCTGACAGAGCACAAAATCCAGGGGTAATTCAATTAACCAATTCATTCACAATCGTCCCAACTTCCCATCAAATTAAATTACCTCAGTGATGAATTACGTCACAACAAAATGACTAGAAATTTTTCTCATAAGCCCCGATGCACATCAATGATGACAAATTTTTCATTGTGAAAGAAAAGTACACATCATATTTACCACCTACGATTATTCACCACGTAGTTGTCACGAGTCTCACCCCTCACAGGGTTCGCAATGGTCCGCTAGGTTTCGCATTGGGTCAATTCAATCATCAGGTAAGTAAATTGTATGTGTAAAACCCTGGAAGCCCAGTCGTTTTTGCAATTAATTATTCATGAGTTTTGGGTGGCTCACACACATCGACGCCCTATTTCCATTCGCTATGCCACATGTTTGACATAGATAAGAAAATCAAAATGGCAGCTCCCAATGAATTTCACAAAATTCTTCTGATCTATAATCAGTGGACATATCCACTCGAGAAGGGCAGAATGTTCCTAGAAAGCATCAGGGCTGCCAGCATAATTTCCCTAGATTTTTTCAGTTCTTCGTCGGTTTCTTATGGAGAGTTGCCTTGAGGTGGAATTCATTATCATTTTCCATCACTCTCATCTTTTGTCTAGAAGTGTTTTACATGTATTAATTACCAGTTCATCGGATTTCATTTGTGATGGAGTACTATTGACTGATGATAGACGAGATTTCTGTCGGTTTATATGAGTGACTTCGGGACTTAAGAGTCTACTCGCGACGAGTGAAGCGAGGAGAGCATTCAGTCCTCCTGTATGTGTCCCTACAATTGATCAACGTGAAAAAACAATGACATGGACGTGCATTTAAAGGAGGATTATTCTTACCAGATGAAGATGAACAGGGAAATGTTCGAGGGCAAGGACTATCCTACCCAGTGGGCTCTCAATCCCTCAATGTATCAGAATATGAGCAATGATCAAGGTAAAAATGCTATGAACCTATCAACTTTCAATGGATTGACAATTTATTAAGGTTATTTGAGTGGAATCTTTTGCAATGAAATTAATTTGTGGAGAATTCAATTTTTTATTTTCATATGTACACATTGTGTGTAATCTGAATTTACTTGGAATTACTTTGTTAGCGAGCCATTTCGGTTTTGCTTACAGCCTGCAATTTCTAGTGGGTTGACAAATTATAAAGGTTATTCGCATGGATGTTCTCCCCATGAAATTGATTTTCGGAGACTAACAATTCGTTACTTAGATGTATTGACATTTTTTGTTATTTAAACATACTTGAACTAAATTCGTTGCTGGAAACATTTTCTTTTAACTTGTTGGAGGATTTTTCTCGTACGCCTGAAAGATCCAGGCCAGAGTTGACTCAGGGTTAACTGAGTTCATTGTAAAACCTAGAGAAAAGAGAGAGAAACTATGGGTTTGATTTATCAGGGAAGTCTAGATAGAATTAGTGAAAAAATTGTGCGGAGATGGTTTACTTCTTGAAGTAAATGCCTTATATTTTGAAACATGAGTACTCTAGGCAACAATATCATGAAGCTCTCAACCTCCATTCCGTATGATTCAAATGAATCCAACCTTTCGTTCTCACATTCTTGAAAATAATTCCCTCGCCCATCCAAAAGAAACTTCAATCAACATTGGTACCTTCCAACGTTGAACAGACCTACACGTTTATTAAAAGGGTTACGGAGCTCCACCATATTTTCCAAATTTTTAATAAGATTTTCTGCTCAAATTTTTTAA
Organism: Psyttalia lounsburyi; assembly: GCA_030522865.1. Classification (NCBI taxonomy): domain Eukaryota; kingdom Metazoa; phylum Arthropoda; class Insecta; order Hymenoptera; family Braconidae; genus Psyttalia; species Psyttalia lounsburyi. Next base: position 4,200 of record JAPYZN010005125.1, on the reverse strand, counting down.
TATTTTTCGACAACAAAGCAGATTGATCTTCGTCGTTACCTCCTCAATATTCGATTTTTAAGAACATCCCCACTTTTCGTCAGAAAATTTTGTTTAAAAGTTGAAAAGATAAGAGGGCTTCTGTCACTTCTTAAGATCATTTAATTGATTAAATATTTCCATTTGTAATCCATTCCTCAAAAAAGCATTCTCCCAAAACTTTGAAAATTATTTCAGTGGACTGGGCAGCGTTGGCTCAGCAATGGATAAAAATGAAAGAGACGATAGTGCCCCCAGCACCTCCGCCTCCCTCCCTGAGTAATGAATCATCGAACGATGGGGGAGGTGAGGCTCCCATGGACATGGACACTAAGGAGGACGACGTGCCTCCGGCTCCACCTGCCCCCAATATAAGTGGCTCTGACAACTGGAACTCGTGGAGCCAGTGGGGCCAGTGGAACGCCGCAGCCCCAGGAGGTGCCTGCTGGGAGTGGAGTGGTGTTCCTCCTCCAGGAGTGACCATGGGCCCTGATGGAAAACCCATGGGCCTTCCAAATGTTCCACTTCCTCCGGTCTCCCCTGCTCCACCAATCACCAATCGCGGTGGTCACAGTGTCCACAATCCACCATTCTCCTACAATTCGGTCTCGTCCGTTCAGCCTGCCTTTAACTCAGGAATGCAGGGATACTGGACTGCGGACCCCCAGAATCCCCCTCCCTTCGTCAAGGGAATGAGACACGGCCCGAGAGCGCCACATCTCCGGGGTGACCTGATGCGGAATCGAGAGGAAAAGGAGAAGACTCCTGAGGACGACACCTCTGCTGTTCTCGATGCAGCTAAACGTCGACAGCTGCCTGCCTGGATTCGCGAGGGGCTCGAAAAGATGGAGAGAGAGAAGCACAAAGCTGTGGAGAGGGAGAGACAGGAAATGCTGAGGAAGCAGGAGCTGGAGGCGAGAAAGTTAGCGGAGGATGAGGCCAGGGCTGTTCTGAATCCCAGCAAGAGCAAATTTGTAATTTCAGTTATTTATTTTATGTTTATGCTACAAAGGGTTTGCTACTTCGGGAGAAATACCATTCGTCTAATGAATCTTGGCCTAAAATCATGTGATCCAGTGATCTAAATTCTCCCAGAGGTTTTTTACTGAACAAAATAAACATTGGAATGGTAAAGAAAGACCACCGGAATCAGAAATTTATTCTAATAATCAATACGAATGAATACCGTCAAGATACGTACGAAAGTAGTTTCAATAAATACAAATAAATTCTTCCTTTGGAAGTCTTAATGGAACCAATAATCACAATGAGTAAACACAACTACAAAGTGTTTACTCATTGTCGATAGAGACTGGAGTCCCAGCCGTTTCAAATTCCAGTGATGGGTAATACCAAATTAAGAAGCAGCAACGCGTTATGAACATTGAATAAATTTATATATTGGTATCATAAAACAAAACCTCTGATAGTGTATTTTTGTGGTAATAATTATGCCGAATGAGGACTTTGAATATGGTGGAATCAGTGAGTTTATATTCCAATTGAATTTATGCGTTCATTGCGGACCTTGGGGTTTTCAGTTCATTCTTACAACATTATTCTCTAATTGATTGTTAGACAACATGAACGGCTGAGTTGACATTTTCATTTGATTTTGTAAATCAACTGGATGTTTTTTTCCAAAATTGGCGAAGAAATTATTCGATGAAAACCATTGGTTTTGGTAAAGATTAAAGGGAAAGTACCAATCAACGCAATGGCATTAACCCAAAATTAATTAGACGAAATGTACCATTCCTTTATCCAAAATACGCAAGGAATTTTTTTATTCTGTTTTACATTTTTTGTTCATGAGATATGCCCATTGTGTTCATGGAACTTTCGGCTCGAGTTGATTTTTTCGGAAAAAAGAGACAATTACCCTCTGACAGTTTGATTGATTTCATTTTATTCTGCCACTTCTAAAAATGAATAATTCTTTTTCGCTAGGCATGACTAAATTTTAAAATGATACATACTCCAGAGATTTTTACTCTCTTTTCCAATGGCAAGTCAGAATTAATATTCATGAGGATTCGAATTTATCAACTCGGTTCGATGATTTGGAAATAAAATAGACAATGCGGACTCATTGAGAGAAACACTACATTTTAAAATAAGTTCTATTTGGATTGAAATAATGGCATGTTCAAAATAACGTTAATTTGACTTTGAAACTTTCAAGAATGAATAATCGATGTTCCCCAAACAGCGAAAAGTTAAATTTTTGGGGCATAGTTGAACATCATTATATTCCAAGAGATTTGAAGAAAGTAATGATGGATAATTTGACGTTGTATAGGAGTCTGATTCAGATAAAGAAGTGGAACCGGAGACGGAGAACCCCAGCCAAGAGGAGGACCATAATGATCTTGATGCCAGTCCTGATATTGTCCTGAGGCCTAGGCGGTCGAGGTTCAGAGATGCTGGCTCACCAGAGACCAGAGTTCCACTTAACAAGGAGACTAGTCCTGTACCTTCAGCTATTCAAAATCCAGTGAGGCGGACTCGAGAGGAAATCCTTCAAGATGTCGTGAGTTTTTTGTACCTGTTTTTACACTTTTTAATTGTGAATTTTATGTTTTCTTTCTTATCTTTTATACCTGAGGAAATCTACCACAGAAAATGAGATAATATTTACTACATTCAGTTGGTTATAAAGCACAAAGTTTCAAGTTTAATATAAACTGTGACAAATTGAAATCATCTGCTCATTATTTGCTATATAATTGTTTCAAAATTAAAGTTGGATTTGCACAGGCTACGATTCATCAGCGTTATGTATCTGACATAATCTTTCTTTTATTTGCCGAATTACAGACATTAAACCTGAGGTTGATGAGTTTCAGTTATTGAGAATGACATTTGAATCGAAAACAGATCAAACAAAAAGTCAAGCCTGATTTTTTAATTTCAAAATTCCTTCCATTTTTAATGGCTAATGTTCATGAACACTAATTATTCCACTATTATTGATTCGTATTGTCTTTATAACGAAAAATTAATTGAATATAATATTCAAATTTCACAAAGTGTTTGAGCACTCAAATTATCCTTGAAATCATAATTAACATGAGTAATTAAATTCGGTTGACTTTCGGTTGACAAATGAGAAATTTCCTGAAGTATATTATCTCAACTTGTATAGAAATTCGGGAAAGTAACAATTGAAAATCTAACCCACGTTTTTTAATTGGATTTTGTATAGATGCTGAAGGTCAGGCGTTCGCTAACAGAAATATTATTGGAGGTAACAAACGAGGAAATATCGAACGTGTGCAGAGAAGTATGGAGTCGCTCTCGTGCCAAAGGTACCACTGATAATCACCAACCAAATCTAACTAATAACTGTGTCAATCAAGAGATCAAATTTCTGCAAGTATTTTATCTAATGATATGCTTGAGTACTTTTTCTCATCAGCGTCGATGTGTTGGATCACCCGGCGCCATTGTACATAATACCACAATGTGTACATTAAAAGAGCGGTTATCTCCCACCCCTTCAGTTATCCCACTTATTTTTATTGAGAATAATTATTTTCAGGATTTGTGATAAAATCAGCGACCAAGACGACAGTCTCTCCAATCATTCTCATTATTTCTCCATTTAATCGTTATTTATCTCCTCTAATTGAGAGAAACGAACGAATTCTCAGGCATGTCTTGTTTGGATTTTAAAAGACCGTCAGTTGAGAATTACAAAAAAATTGTTTGATCCATATAAGAAAGTGTTAAACATGGTTCAAATGTCTTCAGGATTTCTATCATATTATACTTCCCCTAAAATCCTCAAGAATTTTATCATTTAAAATTGGTAGCTTCATTAACAAATCATAAATTCCAATGATATAACAAAATAAAAATTAATAGCATTCAGAAAAATATATTATAGGTCAATATATTCTTCACTGTTCAATGGATAATAAATTATATATAATACGTTTCTAAATATTCATATTTTTATTGAAAATTTCAATTGAATTTAACACCATTTCTATATCGGTGCAGATTTTTTTGAACTGTATAATCTATTCTTCTAACAAATTCTTCAAATGGTCACCAGTGAATTTGATTTTTTTGATCATTTTTAACTAACGATTTTTTTGTTCAAACAAGGCTTGACCGTGAAAAAAAATTACTTTCTCTCAGTGCCTGCCTCCCCTTCCAATTCAGTATTTCTTC
>JAPYZN010005119.1:0-16481 GCA_030522865.1 Psyttalia lounsburyi | reverse complement strand
AGTGGCTAGGAGCAGGATAGCTCAGTTGGGAGAGCACCCGATACATAATCGGAAGATCCCGGGTTCAAATCCCGGTTTGGACTATTTTTTCAGTAAAAATTTTTTGTAAATTTTATGTTGAGAATAATCCTGGATCCTATCCTACCTATTCCAAATCCCATCCAACAATTTCCTCTGACGTCACAAGAATGTGGAACGCTAAATAAATTTCTCGTCTTTGATGTCAATTATATTATTATCCATATAAAGTCTATTGGAACAAAAAATTTTAAAAAATGATTCGTCATAATTAATTCATTATTGTGAATTGTGAGACAATTCTTAATAATTGGAATAATTTAAACAAATTTCAAAATTTCAGGTCGCCATCTCTCATGGTTCCTGAGATATTCGAAATATAATTTTTTTTTCTTTAATTATTCCATTGATGATAAGAGTCGGGTTTGATAAGGGTGGCTCGAGGGTTATGAATCGAACTATTGAGGATTCTACAGCTTTTTATCGAAAAATTTCATGTACCAATAAGTTAGAAAAATTAATTTTCAGCTGTGAAGAAAATGAAACTGTTTTCATTTGATGAACTGAGTCACAGGCTATCCAGAACTCCACAGTTTATCCGAAAAAATTCATGCCTGATGAATTTCCCATTTCGTTAATTATTGAGACCCTTATAGTTCAGTAAGTATTCCATTATTCAATTTTTCGAATGAAAAAAAAAGTTGTATCAGATGTGAATTATGAGTTTGTCAATTCATGGACATTTGGCTATTAATTTTTAAGGCAGTGGCAATGAATTTCATTTAAGGGGGAAAAAACATGAAATGTCAGATTTTATTGAAAATTCAGTAAAATACCTGAATTTTCAGTGACACGAGGATGACAGTTCCTCAATTCCATGAAATTTCCGATGACAGCTGAAAATTCAGTGCCAAATTACACTGGCTAGGTTTCACTGAAAATTCCGTGCCAAATTACACTGAATTTTACATTGAATTTGTGAAACCTGAAATTTCATGGTTTTTTCCTCATTTTTCTGGTTTTCTATGAATTTTCGGGTCAAAATGTAATTAAAATTTCCAGATCTTCATTGATTTTTCCGTAGATTTCTGAATTTTCAATAACAAAATCCCATGAATTTTCAGTGAAAATTAAATATGATAAAATTTGCAGGGAAGTGAACCGGAAATTTCAGATAAAAATTTTTAATAGTAGTTATAAATGCCAGAAGGCTTGATATTTTCATTCGATTGAATAGGGAACTTGCATTAAGTTTATACTGAAAAAAGTACTTGTTACCAGTACGAAAAACACTTTCACTAGTACCAGACTGACACTTTCAGTCAGTACTGGATTGGTACTTGCTGCCAGTACCGATTTTACTTATCAGAATTACCAAACATACTTGCACCTAATACCTAAATAGTACTTGTCGAAAGTGCAAGACGACCAAAATATGAAAGATACTTGTAGAAAGCTATAAAAGCACTTGGAGAAAGTGACAAAAATACTTGCAGCAATAAGTGACAAAGGCACTTACAGAAAGTAACTTTAGTACTTGTAGAAAGTCATTTTTGCAGTGGCGACCAGCGTTTTTCGCAATTTCCACAAGTGACAAGCCTCAAGTAACATTTGGCACTGGCGAAAAGTGATTTTTTTTCCAGTGTAATATCTACTGATAACTTCTTTGATAGATTGTTCGTACCCAATACACAGCTAGATGATAGGCAATTGCACGGGATATCACTTGCATAATTTATAATAATGATTTGAATACGAGGTCTTTTGATTGCTCTGTAAACACCTCATGACGTCATCTCACCGGTCCAATCACGCCTACGTATGTTAGATATGGGATACGCGCACAGAAAATAGGTTAGGTTGTGCGGCATCCGTTGTGTGATTGGTCGGCTAGTGGTTAACCAATGGCGTGACGTCATCGGCGTTTTAAAAGTATGTAATTTTTAATAATTAGCTAATGATTATTTTGCAACTTCTTGACAGCTTAGATGCTAAAAATATTACATTGAAATGATGACCTTTAGAAATAAAAAATAATTATGCAAGTCCCCTATTCCACATATTTTATTGGTTTTTTTACGAGCTTCAATAAATCCTTCACATTGCTCCCCTGCATAATGGGAAATCATAATTGTTCCTTTGTCCTTCATTCACTAACAGCAAATTTAATTATTTCCCAGGCATCATTCTCTGACCAAACCAAGAGTGATGAGGGAAATTCCGCTATTGAACCACAGTTTTCAAGAAAACTAAGAAATAGTATATTACGTTAGCGCGCGAGAGTGTTTCGCTGAGTTACCGACCGAGCGACGTACCTTGTTTTTCTTTGCAAGTGTGTGTAATACAGCGTTAGCGTTCTACCGGCTGAAGCGTTAACGCTGTGATTACACGCACGTGCAATGAAAACGGTATTTGTTAAATTCCCCACAAAGACAAAGTGTCAGCGAGAGGACTAAATATCGCTGGAAAAAACACCGGTATAACTTCTTAAGGAAAAACTTGGGTATGTTAGTAATTTAGGACCATAACTTAGATGTACTTGAGCGATACATGAGATTTCATTTTCTCGGAATTCTAATTTTCTTTTAATTCATTTAATGTACAGTCGGTCAATTTAGAAACATTTTCGTAATCACTCATTTTTGCGATCCCCCGTCAAATTTGGACTTTTTTGAAAAAATCAAATTTTTTTTCCTGCAGATTCTGAGCAGATGAATCAATTATATGATTTAGGCACTCACAGGCCGCCTTCATGTAAAAATTACTGAATTTCTCGTAAATTTTACATAACAATGTCAGTCTTATTCACGAGACACAACAGGAATTTTTCGGCCCCCACCGCTCGAGTCGCTCGGAGGCCATATTCCCGAATTGTGTGAAGAGAGTTTCACATGTTAGGATTCCATCTTTTCCACTTCGCATATACGATTAATATGAAGAAGTGCAAAAGGTGGAATTCGCACATGTGAAACTCTTAACACAACTCGAGAATATGACCCCTGGATCGGAATGGGGAATAATCACACCATTTCGATCCTAGCCCGTCGATGATATGATAGTGACTGATTTTAAGTGATTGCACTTCAGTCACTGCAACAGTCGAGTGGTTAGGGGGTCAGATTGGCGTGCGGAGGATCGTGAGTTCGATCCCTCCCGTTTTCAATTTCTGTTTTTTGCCGTTTCCGATTTTTCCCTCGGGTTCATTGTCGCGATTGAGGAAGGGAGGTCAGGGGAAGGGAATGAGATGGGAATATTCATCGTCTCCCTGAATTATTATTGCGAAAAAAGGGGAGGGAAAAATTGAGAGACAGTCCGGAAAATTTTACGGAACTAGGTACCGTCATTTTTGCACCTCGGAACGTCACTTTTAACCGACTGAGCCGTAAAATTTCCTGCATTAACCACAATTTTTCCGATTTTCCATTTCGCCCCACGATTAAGTTTTTCAAATTGGAATTTTTACGGAACTTTTTATTTACTTTTTCCAGTATTTTTCTCTCCGTATTTATACCACACGCCAACTTGTCTTCTTAATTACCTCTAGAAAACCATTTGTCACATAACCAACAGACATCAGAAGTATCGAAACTGTCTGAAAGTGGACTAAATATTTGAAAATTCCAAATACGATTTCTTTTGGAAACTGGTTAAAACATTTTTTTTCGTCTAAAAAATTTCAAACATTTATTTTCACACATTTGTTGCATCTGAAATTCATTTATTTAGAGTCACTCAAACATTTCCCTCTTCAAACATTTTATGTGCATCAGACATTGGAGATCATTGAATCATAAAAATTTCAGACAGATCATGTGTCGTATAACGTGATTTATTCCCGTGCTTTTTTCTCTCTTAAATAGTCATTTTATTCTAATTTTTCAAAATCTACCCTTCTTCAGGGGAGGTTATTTCACCTCCTCCACCTTTTAGAATAAATTCAAATAAAGTTATAATTTATTTAAAATAAATTTAAAATTCATTTAAAATAGATTTAAATAAAACGAAACTGTCTGAAAACAGGATATCTGCGAACGATTGAAAAATATCAACAGAATCCACTCCAAAGTATCTGATCACAGTTTACCAAACCCAGGTAGGAAAAACCCAATGGGCCAGGCTTGGCCCAAGCCCTGTGGCCGGACTTCGGGGGCCGATGCTCAGCCAGGATCGTGCCAGGCTTGGTTAGAGTCTTGGATGATAACATGGGGCTAGGACCGAACGCCGAAGTCCGCCCAGCTCTGCGGACGGATCCCGGCCCAGCCCTGGGTCCAGCCTGGTTCCCCAATTAACCGGGCTGAATTAATTTTCACTTAAATTATATAAATAATGAATGAATAATTAAAATATAAACAATGTAGTGCACCCCGCGGTATACATTCCAAGTATAAGATGAAAAAAATCACTACCAGTATGCAACCCGTGTAAAAATCGCGCCGCTCAAACTCCGGTCAGCACCCGTATCCCCGCTTGAAACGCGCGGCTCCACAACGGCTTAGACGATCGTCAATGAATCGGAGGTTAAGCAGCGGTCGCGCGCTCACAGCCCGGCTTACACTAGCGCTCGAGCTGTGTCTACGGCAGGGTTGGATCGTTCCCTAAAAATGGGAGTTTTCTACGGTATAATGTATAAAACTAGTAATTTACCTCCTTGTGGTAAAAAAAAGTAAAAACTGGTAGAAAACCTCCAACTCTAACTTCAGCGTTTGTGTGAATAGTATTCAAAGCATTTTAATTATGAAATTTATAAATTAAAAACTTTAGAAATTTCTAGAATTTGAAGCTTTTATATTGTTGAAATTAAAAGTAATTTAGTAATTTATAAAAGTACATTTAGTGAATTAGAAATTTTAAGATTTTAAAATTTAAATATTTACACATTTTAGACTTTAAAAATCAGGCAATTAACAAATTTTAATGGTTCAAAATTTCAACATTTTTTGAAATTTTAAGATTTACAAATTTTACGATTAATAAATTATGAAATTGAAAAATTTTGATGGTTTGGAATTTTTAAATTTTTTATTCTGAAATTTGGAAAATCTTAAATGTTAAATTTAGAAATATTGGAATTTTGAAAGTGAAACTTTGAAATTTATCATTTTAAAAATTAGAAATGTTAAAATTTGGAAATTTTGGAGTGCAAAAATCGTGAAATTAAATTTTGTAATTGTAATTTGGAAATTTGAAAATTTTTGAATTTGAAAATTTTGAAATTAAAAAATTATGATTACAATCCGACGGCACTTATGGTAAAAAACGTACTAAACTTCTCTGGAAAAATACCAGTTTCCTAGCATATGTCAAAAACTTGGTGAAATACCGGAGGTATTTTACCTGCCCAACACTGGTCCCCGGTCCTGATTTGAATCGATACTGCTCAACCACGGGTATCGAGAACGGCAAGCCGGTGTGGAGCGGCGTGACGCGTCTCAAACTCGGGTACCGCGTCAAGAGGTGACTGAGTGTTGAGTAGCGGAGCTGCAGCGGAATCCCCGCTCAAATTCTTACCCGGGAACTCACACTGGCCTGCCAAGCTATTCATAATAATTGTAAATAACAGTAAAAACAAAATAATTAGCTCTTACTACTTTCATTTTTATAATTAATTATGGAGTAATTAGCGAACCCTAACACGATCAACGCTGAAAAACTGATTTTGTTAACTTAAAATATTACCTCAATAACCGGGGCTCGAACCCACGACCTATCCGACCTAACGATTACTAACCTGACGCTTTAACCACTAAGATACCACGCTATTCATGAAACATGCAGGCAAATCATTGATATTTCAGGGAACGTCACTGAATTTCGGTAAATAATGGAAAGCCCTTCAAAAAATAACTAAATAACAAATAATAAATAAAATAATATCATAATAATAATAAATCAAATAATAATAAATCCAAAAATAATAAAATAAAATCTAAAAATTAAAAAATTAAAAAATCCAAAAATTCTAAATTATTCAAATCTAAAAATTAAAAAATTGAATTTGGAATTTTTGGATTTTTTGAGCCTGGCTAGCCATGCTTTGGCCGTTCTTTGGGTGAAGCCTGGTTGGCCATACTCTTTGGAAGCTCGGCCGTCCTTCGGGCCAAGCTTGGTGATCTAAGCCTGGATGGCCATACATTTGAGAAACTCGGTCGTCCTTTGGGCCAAGCTTGGTGACCCAAGCCTGGTAAGCCATGCTTGTTTTGGTTCGGCCGTCTCTCGGACTAAGCTTGGGAAACCAAGTCTGGCGAGCCCAGTCTCGTGCCAAACCTGGCCCGTTTCGTGAACATCGGCATTTCCTACCTGAGAAACTATCTACCAAAGGATTTAAAAACTATTGACCCGAACCAAAAGTCGCAAAGGATCACCCCCGAGTGATTAAACGATCATTTTGGGACACCCTGTATACTGTTCTGAGTTGAATTTCAAGAAAGATTGTGGGACATGGAGATATGGATTCGAATATTGGCTGTGTATGGTGCAATTTTTCTTCTCTAAATTCTAATTCTTGTTGAATGTTTTGTGTTTATAAAAAAAACGTATTTATTTACAGAACAAAATGCAGAAGACTCGACCTCGAGTGACGAAAGGGAAGATGAGTGCAATGTTATACCCTCATCTGATGAATATATTCAGGAAGCATGCAGTAGCTTTGCAGTATATTCTTCTGATCTAGCGGATATTTCTACAGCCAGAGTGCATACTCAGAGACTGACAAATGAAGGAGAAATGCCATCAACATCACGAGTGTCCTCTGTTCTAAGTATTGGCGTAAATGTCGATAAAGATGCAGAATCTACTAATGACGAATATGAAGTATATTCAAGTTATGATGAAGACAGTTTTGAATCTAGTACAGATTATGATTCAGATCATAATTCGGATCATACAGGCAGTGATGGAGAAAGTCAAGCTTCAGATTTCGATTGGAATGGCTTCAGTTTTGATACTAGAGCAGTTCACGGTGATCGAATGATGTTTCCTGCAGCTGAATTAACAATTTCTGATGTATTGCTGATGGTAACGGCATTCAGTATTTAAGCTGATTTGAAACAAGAAAATCAGACACGTCTTATTGACCTTATCAAAGTTTTAGCGGGTCCTTCTTACGCTGCATGGAACGCATCAGAGTATTTCCGATCTAAAATTTATGATCCCCCTAAAGATAAAATGACTATCCACTTCTTTTGTTCAAATCCGGATTGCAGTAAAGTTATATTTTCACAACCGAAGTCTCACCGAATGAGAGGCAAACAAACAGTTATATGTACCGAATGTGAAAAAATGAATGAACTGACGACTCGCTCGCCTCATCAATTCATGTCCGTGGATGTGAAATTTCAACTAGAATTGTTGCTCCGTGACGATATCATCCAGCAGGATCTCATGAAAAATATATGTAAATTGGAAAATAGGGAGGATGATCAGGTTATACGTGATATATATGACGGTCAACGTTGGAAAAATATTCAGAAGGAAGTACCAGGTATATTAACTTTGAATTTCAATGCAGATGGAGCTCCGCTATTCAAAAGTTCGAAGCAAAGCTTTTGGCCAATCCAGTTACATCTAAATGAGTTGTCTCCAGAAATTCGTTTCAAACACATTATCTTAGCAGGTCTTTTTCTTACTAATAAAGAACCAAAGGCAGGTTTGATGGCCTCATATTTTGATGTGTTTCTAAACCAAATCGAATCTTTAAAGACAGAAGGTTGTGATTTCATAGATAAGAGCTCTGGCGATCGATTCAATGTAAAATTCTGTACTTTCCTGGGGCCTTTCGATTCTGTTGCTAGACCAGTTGCACAAAATCGTTATCAATTCAGCGCTTATTATGGGTGTAGTTGGTGCTATGACCTCGGAGTATATTTCGCCAAAGCCGTGAGATATGTCCTGACAGAAAATTCGGAACTGCGAGAACACCAGTCACACATCGAAGATGTGAATCTTGCCAGAAAAAATGGGACAGCAGTACGCGGTGTGAAAGGGCCATGCGCATTCCAAAAAGTATCTCACATGGATACTGTTTGGGACTTCCCGTACGAGTACATGCATGGTTTGCTATTGGGAGTCGTGAAGTCATTATGGAATTCATGGACAACTCCGGGTAATAAGGGATATCTGAATCCATCTGAGCGCGGACTAATAAATGAACGTCTGTTAAAAATCAAACGTCCACGTGAAATTCATCGGCTACCACGATCTATTTATGATACAGCAAAGTGGAAGGCAGCTGAGTGGAAATCGTGGTTGGTGTACGATAGTGTTCCATGTTTAGAAGGTATTTTGAATAACGAATGCTTCCAATCGTACCTCTTGCTAGTTCGTAGCAGTTACATTTGTCTTCAATCTCATATTACCGACATTGAAGTTGGGGAGTGTGAACTGGACCTCCTACAATTTGTTGGTGACTGTGAACGACTATATACAAGAGCAGTAATGACATTCAACCTTCATGCTCTACTACATGTAGCAGAAACCGTCCGCCGTTGTGGGCCCCTGTGGGCATATTCTACATTCCCATTCGAAAATGGAATTTTCCATTTCAAACAAGGAGTACATTCGCCAAATGGAGTAGCACACCAACTAGCGAATACTTATTTGAAGAAGCGATTCATTCAATCTAATATCGATTCAAACACAAAAGTGGAGGCCTGTCGCATTTTCTGCAAGAATTTGTTTAGTCAGAGTGTCGTGAAAAGTCATTTAAAAACCATAAATAATGTGGATCTGATTGGTTCTGATCGAACAAATAGAAACATTCAAAAGTTAGTAACTTCTAAACTGAGAAACGTGCAGGATACTGTGAAAATATATAATAGATGCATTTATAAAGGCAACATTTTGCGTAGCACTTCATATCTGCGCGCCCAGCGTAATAATGATACCGTGATTCAGCTGTCAAGTGGAAAAATTGTACAGATTCAAAATTTCTTGTATTTTAAGGGGGATGTTACTTTCACTGCCGTGAACTTTCTGTTAAGCCTTATAATTATAGTGGTAACACATTACCTCATGTTTTTCAAATAACTGAGTTTAAAACTTGCGACCTGATTATCAATCCTCAATGTTTCAAAGCAAAAGTTGTCCATTTCTCAACAGGTTATGCAACATATATTACCTATTTACCGAATCTGTATGAAATTCAGTGATGTTATATAGTACATTTTGACACTAGGTTGTGAAGGGTTACAGGACGAGCCGAAGGCGAGTTCTGTAATCATATGAGGCAGAAAAGTTCTTCACAGCCGTGTGTCAAACAATATTTTTTGTCACGACGTCCGTGAGCAGTGTTTCACGGACGCGAAGCGGCCGTGAAGTAGTGCTTTACGAACAGAGTGACAAAAAGATCTAGTTGAAATTGAAAAAAAGACAATAATTATCGTTTCAAAAATAGAATCTTTCGTTCTACTAGTATAATGGAAGATAATAATATTTATAAGACGTGTCAAAAACTCCTGCAAAAAAACAACAAATCCCCAGAGACAAAATTAGGTCTGTTGAAAAAATATATGTTCTGCCGGAGAGATCTTTTTTCATGTTGAATAAATTTAGTTGTAAATAGTCAAGAAATTTTCCACCGAAAAATAGTGATTTGCATGATAATAATGAGTCTCGTCGAAAGTGTATGTTTTTCGGACCAATACACTAGTTCTACAAAGAATTCAAATTCTAATTATATTTGACTTTATTTAATCTTTAAAAGTGGTTAGGCGGGGTGCTGAATTTACAGTTAGAGTGCCTGGCGCGTAACTGGGAGACCCAGGTTTGAATCCCGGCAGGGCCGATCGGGATTTTGTTTTCTCTAAATTCGAACACTATTTGAAATTATGAGATTCAATTTCTATCAGTTTTTTAAGAACTTCTAGAATTTTTCATAAATTTTTACATTTCTCGTGGTCTAGAAGTTTATTCCCATATATTTTCTTAAATTTTTAAGAGGATTCGAGATTATTGCAAAAAATCTCAATATTTTCTCAAATTTTCTAAGCATTTCTCGGCATTCTTGCTTCTTTTGGAATTTTCTACGACTTACTGAATTTCCTCGAATTTTTTGTCTGATCCATCAAAATTTTCAGAAATTCGTTGGATTTCTTCGAAATTCGTAGAAATTTATTCATTTTCCTCAAATATTCTGAACAGTCTTTGAATTTCCTCAAACTTTCTAGAAACTCCATGAATTCTCTCGAAATTTCGATAAATACCTTTCATTTTTTCAAAACTTCTACAAAGTCCTAAAAATCCTTTAAACTTTTTATAAATTACTTGAATTTCTTCGAAACTTCTAGAAAATTTTTCAATCTCTCGAAAATTCTACAAACTTCTTGCTTTTACGCGAATATTTGATAAACTTTCTGCATTGCCTCGACATTCTAGAAAGTTCTTGGATTCCCTCGCAATTTCTCAATTCCCTTGAATTTTTTAAATTTTCTTTAAATTCGTTCGAAATCTCTAGAAAGTCTCTGAATTTCCTCAAAATTTTTAGAAACTCCTCGAATACCCTTAAACTTTTTAGAAATTCTCTCGATATTTCCAGTCATTAGAAATTTGTTCGATATTTCGAGAAAATCTTTGAAGTCAGTGAAAATTTCTGAGATCTCCCTCAATTGTCTCGGAATTCCTGGAGTTATCTAGAAGTTTCTAGAATTTTATATAAAAATTCAGGATGTTCTATGATCTACGATTTCGATAGAGAGCGGTGATCGTCAGAAAACCCTGTTAATGATCCTCCATCATGAAATTGTAAGACGTGTTCACGTAAAATATGTAAAAATCTCATACGTGTAATTTATGTAAATTACGTCAGTACAAAATTGCAATTTACCAATGTAATTTGTCATGAGCGTAATTCTGTGAGAGTAATTATACAATATGTGACGGCTTCTTTAGGGTTTTACATATAATACCTTTGTTTATTTTTTCACGAAATTTTTCATGTAACAGCTTCTTTCGATACCAAATTTACGAAGCACTGAGTCCCCATAATATTTAGTGGAATATATTATTTTTCCTATGTAACAAATCTTGAATTGAAGCTAACGCTATAATAATAAAAACAATTACTGTAACAATGAAAAATACCGTATCGACGTCAAAATAATTTTTAAACAATCTTAAATTAAGTTTTAAATAACTTTCCATCATGAATAATTGGAAAGAAAATTAATTAACGATGTAACTTTAAAGAAAACCTTGCTGAAATATGTCATCATTTCATATTATTAAAGCACTTTATTTCAATGTCGATGAGCCTTTATTTGACAATTCCTACAAATAAATTTTATCAATCATTAAAACTTCTATGGTCGAGTTATACTTACCAATAAATCAATAATGAAAACAATATACACAATGCTATAAATTAGAAGCCTCAGTAGCTGCGTGCGCCATGTGTATACGCATCATCGGTGCATTGAATATACAGCTATATTCGTATAAGAATCAATGAGACATATGTTCAAATCTTGTTTAATCCTAGCAAATATGTGCACGATGAATTTGTACCTCGGAAGGAATTCGGGTGAAAAATAACTCTTTTTCCATAGGAATAGTGAAGAACTCCCATTTATTCTTATTGAAAATTCCATATAGAAACCAAGCCACATAACTTCATCTATCGGTAAGATTGAAAGAGGAGTCCCATTGAATCTTAAACAAAGGTAAATCTTTTATCCAGTCTGAGAATCAATGAGATTTTAGTGGTTTTCCTATTCGTTCTTATTACTTTCTCCAGGGTGGATTTTCTACTCCCTCAAAAACTAGCCAATGAGATTCAATAAGAAATTGACACTAACCTTATTATTTCTTAATACCATAATCTGAACCCTATAGGAATCAATGAGAGTTTCTTACCAGGGCACTCCCCCTCTTCCCTTTCGCTCTTTGCCGCTGCTCCTTGAAAAACTGAAAGAAAAATAATTATTAATTAACGACGTCTCCCTAAATTTTGAAACCTATTCACACACAGTGTTTCCTAATGAAGGGAATAAATTTCAGAATTTTGGGAGACCTCAATAATTAATAATTAAGTTTTGTTAATTTAACAGTATAGTTAGCAAAAAATCTCTCAATTTTATGTATTTTTCATACGAATGACTCAGAGTAATTTGGGGAATCCATCCAAATAGTTTTTGTAATTTCCGGAATCATGAAACAAATGTTAATTATTACATTTTTCCTAGGGAAATACTAGTCACGTGGAGAGTCGCGTTCGGACCGTGGCGCGCAACACACACGCGGAGTATTCAGTAGGGACATTAGCGAAGATATAGCGAAAATACAGTGAATTAGACGTGAGAAATAGAGTTAAAAGTCGGATGAAGTAAGGTAGAAGCAGGAGAGAATTGAAAAAGTCAGTGAAAAAAGAGGAAAGGAGGAAGATTAGCCGAAAACGTCTCTGCAAAAGCGGAGGTTAGGAAGGTATGGAGAGAGAGATGGAAGAGACGCAGAGAGAGAAAGAGCAGGAGGCGGGAGAGGACGAGATGGACATGAACGACTCTAGTGTGAACGGGGAGAAGCTGGAGGGACAAAACTCGGATGGTAAGAAAGGTAAGAGAGGCAGACCCAAAGGGAGCAAAACAAAAAGAAAAGGGGAAGGCACGCCGGTGAACATACAGACGAGAAGTCAGCTAGGAACCGAAGGCCTAACGGAGGAAGAAAACAGAGTAAGTGAAGTAGGGACAAAAAGCGTGAAAAACACAAAGAAGGTGGCAAAAATTGAAAAAGGAAGAGACAAAAGCGGGAACAGAAATCTTGAGTCATTCTGGACCAAGAAGAGAATGAGCTACAGGAGAAGGAAGAAACTGATGGACATGGTGAGAAAAAGCTAGAAGAAGGAGGCAATAAGGAACAGGACGAAGAAGAGGCACCAATATTCAGGGGCGGGGGACTGATGAGAACCCCGGTGAAGAAGATAGAGGAGCGGGAGAAGGATACGGCAGGGGGGTATCCAAATACATCAAACACACCCCCAAGCGCAACAGCTCCCACAGGACACACATCAGACAGCAAAGCCTAGAACGTGGAAGCGAGGCACAATCCCAAGCACAGCAGAAGGTAGTAGAGACGTCAGGGAAAGTGGGAGAGGGAGAAGAGGCCTATAAACTGGCACAGAGTGTGGCGAGAACACTAGAGGCATGGGAATCCGCAAAGAAACAGGAAGAAAAAGAAAAGTGGGATCGCAGGATGGCGGATTGCGAACAGATGATAAGGAAGGAGTTGAACGGAAGGGAAACGGACCCGAGAAGCTGCTGGCGATGTAACGCGTGGAAAGAAGAAACTGATGAGAGGAAGGCAGAGATAGAAGCACTGAAGGATGAAGTAGATGAAGTAGGCTGAAGATAGAAAAGCAGAAGCTGGGGGGAAACGTGCTAAACCAAGAGGACATACTGGAGGAATACGCCAACAACATAAGGTAACTAAAAGAGGAGTATATAGAGTCGAAAGAGGGGCAGGAAGGAGAAGAGAAAGATGAGCCAGCAGGAAGCGAGGAGAACAAGGAGACAGACGCACAGGGACAAAAGGAAATGAGGGCGCATGGAATGCCAAAAGTCCACCCGCCGAGCGCACTGGAGACCCTGGCACATGGCGCCCAGGCGACAGGAGGGTTAGGGGCCGGGGCGAACGGTGGAGGGAACAGGAAGAAACCAGAGCTACCTTCAGATCCAGCACCCAAGGGACTAGGTGAGGCAGAATGGGAAGAAGAGAAAAAGGCAAGAAGAGAGAGGAAAAAGAGAGTAATAATCAAGGGACTAACACTCCTGAAGGCTGGAGAAAGAAAGGCAGAGCTAGAACAGTGGATGCTCGAAACACTGGAACTCAAAGTAAGAGTGGAGAAACTGGAGAGGACACAGGACTCAACATAGAGAGTAGAGTTCGAACAATGGAGCTCCAAAATGGAACTCATGGAGAAGAAGGGGAGGCTCAGCGAAATGGGATGGGGAGTATGGATAGCAGATGAGCTGACAGAGAGACAGGAAGAGGTACAGGCATGGCTGGAAAGACAGGCCAAAGCATGGATAACATTGGGATACGATGCACAGGCAGGCTATCAAAAGCTATGGGTGGATGGAGTCGGGCTAGAGTGGAACGAAACCAAGGGAGAACTACAACAGAAAAAGGAGACGACTACAGAGGCAGGGTGGGAGGAGATCGGAGAGGCACAGCAGACATTTCCAGGAAGAGGACGGGGAAGGCTACCAACAGGGTGAGATGTGCATCCTACACTGGAACTCAAGAGGGGTGAAAAACATAAGGAAGAACAAGAAGCTATGGCAAGATGCAGAGATAGTAATGTTTCAGGAAACGTTCATGGAAGAGAAGGGGATGAGAAAGACAATGGAAAATCTTAGCAAGGACTTCATCTGGAGGGGTAAAGTAGCGATCAGACAACATACAAAAGGGAGAGCAACAGGAGGGCATTTAGTAGGAGTAAAGAAGACACTGAAGGCATCATGGAGAGAAGTCGAATGGGAATATGGCATACAACTGGAAGTTAAAAATGAAGATACGAAAGAAAGCTACGTCATAGTATCAGGATATAATAACCATCAAAAAAATCTGAAGAACTTCCTGAAGAAAGCAGACCAAGTATTAGACGAATTGGAGGGGAATCCAGCGAGAATCATTATAGCAGGAGATCTGAACGCAAGAATTGGGAAAGAGCAAGGAATAGCGGACTGTGGGATAGATGAGTTAGCACAGGGATGCACACCCAGAGAATCGGAAGATACGGAACTACGCAGACCAGATAGGCCACAATTACTGAAACGGTGTGAATCGAGAGCATTACTCATTATGAATGGAAGAGCAAAAGGAGATGAAGAAGGAAAAATCACGACCATAGCAGACGGAGAAGGCCTAGGAAATGTATTGGACTGGATTACTGTGAAGATGGAGGACGGAATAGGAATACCGGAATGGTTCAAGGGCATGAGAGTGACGGGACAAGAAGGCTCAGACCATCTACCGATATTCTATTATAGGAAGTGTATTGGACTGGATTACTGTGAAGATGGAGGACGGGATAGGAATACCGGAATGGTTCAAGAGCATGAGAGTGACGGCACAAGAAGGCTCAGACCATCTACCGATATTCTATAGAGTAAAATGGGGCGAAAAGGAGAAGACAGGAAAAGAAATAAAAAACAGGCAGGAACAGAAGAGACTGAAATGGTGCCGAAACTGAAAAATGGTGCCGAGACTGAAATGATGCGAAAGCAGAGGAATTCCGCAAGGAGTGGGGAGATATATGGAAGGAAAAAACGAGATGAGAGGCACCAAACCCTGAAGAAAGGTGCCGAGACTGAAAATGGTGCCGAGACTGAAATGGTGCGAAAGCAGAGGAATTCCGCAAGGAGTGGGGAGATATATGGAAGGAAAAAACGAGAGGAGAGGCACCAAACCCTGAAGAAAGGTGGAGAGACATATCGGAGACAATAGAAGAGACTGCGAAGAAAGTAGGCATGACATCATCTGGCAAAAGGAAAGCAGGATAGGATGAGATATGGGACACTGCGGAGTACCGGGCTAAGAGAAGAGAGTTATTTAAAAAATTACACAAATTCCGCAAAATACGGGACTTGACCAACAAAATGGAGTATCTCACATGCAGAAGGGAGTTAGTAACCCTCAGAGACAAACTGATTGGAGCCTGGACGAAGGAAAAACAATAGAAAGTAGAAAAGAGTAAAAATATAGTGGAATGGTCGAGGGCCATGGACTGGTATAGAGGAAAAAAGAAAGCAAAGGGGTCAAATACGATCGGAAAAGAAGAGTGGTTAAACTACTTTCAAAAGCTGTTAGAGGGGGAACCGTTGGGACCCAGAAACGAAAAGGAAAATGAAAGAGAAAGAGACAGTCCAGAGCGAGTTGGAGAGCAGGGGAAGAGGAGAAGGAAAATGGGATAAACTCGGAGGGATCAGAAGAGACAGAAAAGGCTGAAAAGTGGGTGGAGGAGAAAGCGGAGGAAATGGAGGAGCAACGATTAAACAGCCCACTAGAACAAAAGGAGATAGCAGAGACATTGAGAGGACTGAAGATGGGCAAAGCAGCAGGGGAAGACGGGATAGCAGCGTAATTTCTCGCAGGCATGCCAGTAGAAGGTAGGCTAGAACTAATACAGTTAGTAAAAGATATATGGGAGAAAAAACAATTGATAGAGCGTTGGAGATTGGCGACGATATTCCCCATCTACAAAAGCAAAGGAGACGAGAACGAGGCAAGCAACTACAGAGGAATATCACTGTTAGACATTGGATATAAGATAGTAGCAACGATAATGGCGAAGAGACTGAGTAAGTGGCTAGATAAGGAAGAAAAACTGACAGAGGCGCAAGCTGGATTTAGAAGACGAAGGGGCACAATAGACGCACTAATAGGTAACAGGCTAAAAAAGAAAAGAGGCAAGCTATACGTGGCTTTTATAGACTTTAAAGCCGCGTTCGACAAAGTAAATCGCGAGAAACTAT
>JAPYZN010005113.1:0-11223 GCA_030522865.1 Psyttalia lounsburyi | reverse complement strand
AAGTTATTAGTTAGATCTCAAATAAAGATAATTATTCGTATTATTCAGCCGCGTGTGTTATAATCCCTAATCGAACCCTAACCGCTCGGGTCCATTACACCTCAAGTATTGACAAAAAAATATGCTGCAAGGATTGAAATGATTCTTTAACGTCCATAATGGCATTGCATTTCCCCGATAAAATTTGATATATGCACATTTTTATTGGATTTGGTGATGTAATGGAATTTTGATGTTAGAATACCTAGCGGGATAGCATGGAAATGGATAAAGAAGCTCCAGCATTGGACAGGATATTCGAAGGAAAAATCAGGTAGTCTCTTGGCACTGGTTGTAGTTATTCATGGAAAAAGTTTGTAATTTAAGGGTAAGTCTCGGGTGACAGTTGGGAAGGCTCAGGAGTTTGACCAGTTGGGGGTTAAAAGTTTGGTTTTACGGATCCAATGGGTTCCCGGTGATGTTGATGGAATTTTCGCGCAATTGCAGTGGGGACGGGAGTAGAGGAAATGGGAATGCGTCGGGTGGGAAGGTTTTTCGCAGTTGTTTTGTAGGAAAAATCCAGTATTTTTATGAGTAATGTATGATTTTTTGTAGAACTTTGTTGAGAGCGGAATGCTCGTTGGGAGCGTGAAAATATAAATATTTATGCATCCAATGGATTTTACAGTTCAACACTTGAGGAGTTATCTCCATCAAACTTTCTACGTTTGGGACATTCGTCAGTTTGATTCAGGAGTAACAAAATAAAATAAAAAAGGGGTATATAATTTCGTAATAACCGAACGGGAAGGCTTTTTGGAATTGTTTTATATGATCTAAATTTTGTGGAGGGTAAAGATTATGTGCTCATTGTTGAAAATTTCTGAAATACCTTTGAAATTTGACAGTTTCTGGCTTTCTCTTTCCACCTCAAGAAAAAAAAATTGTGGGCATCAAAGCCGTCAAATTCAAGACATTATTTCTTTTGCTGGCTTTTCGAATAATGCTACTAGTGCCCGGTAGTTGTCATCGGCAGTCGATCCGTTGGAAATTCCATTTTTAATCATCTGTCGAAGTGTATCTCTAGTTCTCTTCTCGATGTCATCTTGATATTCCTTTTTGACATCTTCCGGCATCCGTTGCAAGAATGGATTGACCGAGATAATCATATCTGCAATTTAAGAACACCGGCTTTGAATTTCTTACATTTATTTTAATAAATAAATGTAAATTTTGTAAATATTTCCTGGCGTGTCAATTACCGAGTAAACGGTCCACAGTTTCATACGAGAAAATCTTTTTTCTGTTGGAGCAGTGTAATACTCTGAATCCCGCCCTCTCAAGTTCTCCTCGAAGTCTCATCTCGGGATTCGGAGATCCATGGTAAGGGCACAAGTATTTTTTTGCGTCCTCAAAAATTGCGAGTTGGTAAATAAATATTATGCAATGGAAATTAAATTTTCTAATTTTAACTGCAGATTTCTATCCAGAAATCTATCGTTTCATCCCAGGTAGGAATGAATGACGGAAAGAAGGTTCGATCGGGCTCGATCCAGGTTTGACAAAGACTGGGCGAGCCGCGACATCGAAGATTGAATGAAGCTTCAACGAACATTAAAAAAATAATTGTTTCCAAGTCTGAAACCCACTGTTGGTCGAGCCTTGAGTATCGAGCCTCGATCCAACCTTGGCTGTCATGATTGGTTCAGGGTTGTAATCCAAGTCTCGCCTAACGATGTGTGTAAATCCTGATTCTTGCTGGACGAACAAAATAACGATTTACTCAGTTATTGAATAAAAAAAATAATTGAAACAGAAATTTGTTGTGAGAATTTTGAAATATTTAGATTCAACTTAAATTACAAATAAAGAGACAATGGATTCTTCGTAATTTCACGTCGAGACGGGGTTTTCTACGTATAATTGTCGGTTTCCCTATTTTTTGGAGAAGCGAAAAAATTTGTTGAATAATTCCAACTTGATTAATCATGTATTGATTGGGAAATAAAAATTTAATGTTAACATTTATGAGAAATTTTTTAAAACAATTAATTGGTATCTTTTTTCATGTCGTTCAAGGAACCAAATTGGAAACATGATGGAACGGGCTCGATGGAACATTGCTACTGATTTTTGAATCAATGATTGTGTTGAGTCATGAGATCATTCGCTAGTATTGTTCATGTAATCGTATCTTTTGAATACTTAATTTAATTATTTTTGGAAAATAGAGCTATTTGTACAGCTGTCATGCGCGATCCCACAAATATCCTGTTATTCCCCAATTTATTATTGTTAATGACAGTGCAATTTCACACTAATCTTCATTCCAGCCATTGTTGATATTTCCTAATAACAATTTTACAAAAAAAAAAAAAAAAAAAAAAAAATTAGTCAGTACACAGTTATTATCCAGCTATGATTTTTTGTTATTTTGTAATTCAATACAGTCCACTTGTTCTATGAAATAAACGGATAACCTTCGTATCTTGTACAAATTCGAACTATCTCAATATCTTTCGAACCTTGTGTCAATATCCAAACAAGGCACACCGCGGCGTTTGGAAGTATCTCCTACGATACAGATTGATTTGACGATGGAACTAAGTCTTGATCTATCTTCGATATCCGAGTCTTGAGCAACCACGCTGTTTCAACCTTAAACCAAGGCTTGATTATATCCGGACGATCCATGCTTGAATCAATATACGATTCAACAATGGAACTGAGCTTGATCCAAGGTTGGGTTATCCAGCCTTGACGTCATATCTTCTTCCAGCCTTCTTCCCATCGTCAGGGTGGACTTTTCCTACCTGGGATTTACCTTGAGATCCGCACGAATAATTGAATAGTGGGACTAATATTCCCAGTTCGTTAGTAAGAAATTGTTAAATTTCTCATTGTTAATTCATTCTCTGTAAGAATTCTCTTCTCTTACACATTTTTCTTATTTTCTGTGATCAATTTTGTACCTGATCTTGTCTGCCTGATGGTTTGCCTTACAATTGTATCCAAATGAAGACATTGTCTCCATTTTAAGGGTATAAGTCATCCAATTGTCAAAACTAGAATCTTTTTTTTGTTACCAAGTTAATGTTCAAGCTTACCTGCATGTAGGGAGAGAATCGCGGATCTTTCTGCTGCTTTAGATAGAAATCGAAGATCATGTTATCGGAAATCATCAGGACAATTGCATTGCCACCTGGTCGAAGAAGTTGGTAAATATTTTCCGCTACAATTTTCATGTTTTCACACCAATGAAGACAGTAGAACGCCGTCGCATGGTGAAATTGTCCTACCAGGTTTTTCGGTAGATCAGATGTTTCAATATCTAGTTGGATGTAAGACATTCCCTTCTTATCTGCCGAATTTTTCTTCGCGTATTCCAGCATAACCTGAGATATATCCGCGCCTGTAGAATAGAATCCCTTTGAAGTGAGAAGAGTCGCGATCATCTACGTATATAATTATTATTTAAAATTAACAATAAATAGTGCTGTACTATAATCGAAGCGAAAGCAATCTCCCCCTAAAAATATATATTTCACAGTATTTTTAAGAGAAAAAAAATTACCGGCCGTACCAAATTTTAATGTGCAAATTTGCATGAGACAATTAATTTTTTTTGATCGAAGAAAATTATTTGGGTATTAAGAGTTGTCCACGGCAAAGAACATTATTACAGATTATTATCATTAGCCTTCAATTGAATCTAAGTAGGATTATAAATAATTTCTGGTATTCATCCTTACCTACGACAATGCAATTCTCTCCTACTTTCGGCAGTAGCAGATCGTTCAAGACAATCCCAGGGCCACAGCCGATATCAATGAGGCTGCCCTCCATTGCTCTGAACTCCTCAGCAAATTCGTCAATTATTTCACCCGCGTCGCGGTACTGGAGCCGCATTGATCCCACGTAGTTCTCCGCATTGTACATCTTTCAAGTTTATAAAATTAAAGTTGTGCACTGAGTGATTGTGATTTAGTCGCTAGTCCCCTGGATACGAAGCCCCGTTTTCCCGGGATGTTGCACAATTAGTTAACACTTGGCGATCCTCAGAGTTAATTCATTCGATACTGAATGACTGCTCCTTCCTGCTGCATCCTCGTTTATAATTATATCTTCCTGAGAAAATATGAAGTCACTGAAGTGGAACTTCACCTGGATAGAACCAGGAAGGTCATTGTAGGAAATTTATTCGATTTGTAAATGGTTGATTACATCGCTATTCATCAAACGAGTTTTTGCTGAGGAAATTGTAATGGCAGGGGGGGCTGAGGAGATTGAAGTTATTGAATAGAGTTGTTCAGCGCACGGCGCACCAGTTTTTTATTTGATGAAATGATACAAATTGGTTTTGAAATGTTAATATGTTGCTGATAATAAGAGCATAATTTACATAGATAAATTAATCATGCCAGAGAGAAAACGATTATCCATATGCGTTGCAATTTTTCAATATTTGACTCACGTCTAAAAACATTGAATTCAATTTTTATCCGAAAATAATTTTATTTTCTTACGTTTTCTGAATTGCGAAAAATCTGTGAGATTTCAAAGAATGGCCCTCTCATTGTTTCCCACATTTCTCAAATTTTTTTTTGTTAGTAAAAACTGCCGATTTCAAAGTAAAAAAAAATTGTTCAAGATGGCTTCCACCTTAATTAATTTAATTATGAATTTTCTTCATAGAAACTCTTGAAGATATTTCGGTTTTTATATTTTTCGTTTGTTACCACTCGTTATCATTTTATTCTGAAAAAGTCAATAAATCGACTTATTAATTTTATATTGCCTGTATAAAGCTGTAACATTGGGACGATTTTAATTTTATCTTAGAAATCATCCAACGAAAGGTTGCGTGTCTTGTAACGTTGACGACAACTATTCTCAATATTATTTTTCAAACAATGTAAAGTTGCATGTTCTGTGGTGTTTATCAATGTTTAATTCATTATGGAATGATTATAATTACAGGTAACAATGTAAGATTGCATGTTCTGCGACTTTTTTCCATTTTTACTTCATCATGGAATGATAATGACCTGTAATTCATTATGGATCCAATTATCCGTAATTGTAATCATTCCATAATGAATGGAACATTGAAAAACGTGGCAGTACACGCAACCTTTTGCTGGACGATTTTTATAATAAAATTCAGATTTTCACAACTTTATAATTACACGCAACCAAATTAATAAGAGCTAAGACCTTGATGTCTAAGAATCGGAAAGTTGGTCCCTTTCAGAATGTAATTATTACCGATGTTCAATTACAATTGAACATCGTCACAATACCAATCTTTTCTGATGATGCCTTAGATGCCTAAGGATCTGAAGTTAGATCCCAACAAGAGAGATTTCATGAGTATTGAAATTTCATCTGAAAAACATAAAAACATTACAACCCATATTTATAATAACCAGAACCGCGGATACATTTCTAAACCCAAACGATATACTTCCAAGGCACGTCGGAATGTATCTCATGATTCATGAAAATAAGGGAAGTATGTACATAAGGTGAAGGCAGTATACGGGAATTCAACTGCAGCGACGGGGCCAAAGTCTCCCCCGGATAGTTCAGTTTTGCGATGCAATACATAAATAAGGAGTACTCCAAGTACGTGGAGTAGTAGTCCCAGTATATAAGTAACAAGCTACAACACAATAGATGTTCCTTCAAAGTTAGGATATCCTACCGAATCCTCAAACTTTTACCCGAAACATTTTCGAGGCGAATTTCTTCAAGTACATGGAATGGCGGTTTGCTCAGAGCCCCAGTGAGAGGGGAGGGGTGGGGTTGGCTCTATCTAATTTTATTAGAACGCCGTAACCTCACGGAATTCCAATGGAAGACTAGCATCGTATGCCCTGGAGCCATGGAGATGCTGCCGAAGGTTATTCGAAGACAAAATTCCAAATTTCTTCATTAAGAATTCTCCAACCGTCCTCATATTACGGTTTTACGGAGCTATAAAATTCTTTCATTTTCACTAAACATCCTCGAGACTATATATACACATATATATGGATGTATATGTGAGATTCAGTAAATCCTAAATAGGGAGCGGGTGGAGATGATTGGGGACAAGAGCTGAGCACAGACTGCACTGATGTAATTGGAAACACGTGTTCACAGCGACAGTAGGTGGTCTGTCCGTTGGCGATGAGGTTATGTTCAACCGTTGCTCGTGTAAATCTCATGATCTTCAATTCAACTGTGCGGATGTTAATTCATCGTACATCTGGTAGTCACTCAAGATGATTTGTAACCGTTGGAGATTCCATGTGTGATCATTCCGAATTTATGGTAGAGGGAGACGATTCCGTGCGACTGTCAAAAAATTGTTTTTTTTTCGCACTTCGAAAGCGTAATATATTGAGAATACATCGAAAGGACCCGTCTCCTGTGAATTATTCTAGAACAAGGAGAGAGAGGTATTCAATAAAAATTGTGCATTTGTGAACGAATTTTTGCGAAAATGTCAGGTTATTTTACTGTCACTTAAATTTCTCCAGTGGATTGCCTCGTATTCATTGAGAACTGTCATTTTATTTGGCTTTCCCAAAGGAAGATGGTGGAGAAAATATTGACTGCTGACAGCCCATGAAAAATGTAAACAACTTTGACGTGCAAACATCGATCCTTCGTTCAAAGTTCTTGAGATAGTGTGGACCTCAAAGAAATTTGAAGATAAAAAAGAGGACAACAAATTTAGAATTAACTCCTCATTCTGTGACCCGTACTTCACCCTCCTCTGGAGACTCAATTTCTCCGTCTACGGGGGAGGTTGGTGAGAGAAAAGGGAAACATTCCTGCATACGATGTCCCAGTGGCTGGTGCACTCGCGCAAGATCGATCGCGTCCCTAAAACCCAGTACCTCGGTAAATGGTCGAGAATCTTTGTCCAACTCGTGGATATACGTGGAAATTCTCGGGAAGTATTTCGGGACAGGGTGAAAGCTATTGTTAGAAATTTCAACGGAGAGAATTATACTTGAATAATTGAACATAATCGTGCGGAATTTTCGAGAATAATGAATGCAGTTTACACTCCTATTTTAGATATTTTGATTATGCAGATATTGATGATGAAATGCATAAACCTTCATGATGGTTTTTCCATTTTGATGCATTCAAATCTGAATTACGAGATTCAAAACTCGCAATAGTATATTGCCGGATGGGCGTTATGGGGTTTTATGCTCGCGTGGTGTTTGGCAAACCGAGCCGAAGGCCACGCGAGCAAAAAACCCCATAACGCCCATCCGGCATCATATTTTGCCATAGTGATTTTAGAGTTTTCGAGTTTGGGAAGTATGTAATACCAATTCCCGGGCGAGAAAGGTCTAGAAGCAGTACGGCAAAATAATAATTCAACTACCACAATGAAGGGCTCGCCAGTAGATGTTGACATCGTCATTATAATTTTTGTCGTTTCCTTTTTGTTCTTCTTTATTTAATATGGATATTTCCGGTCAATTTCAGCTGCCTTGAAGAGTATAACATTCATTTTCTGAGGCTTTAAATACCTAAAAATATATATAGCAAATTTTTGCCGAAATTTACCATTGGATTTTAAACGCTAGCTTTGGAGAAATATCATTTAAGGACCGGCTGTAGTAGTTCCTAACCTCAAATTCGCCGTGACTAATTACACGAAAAATAGTTATTAAATCATAGGCAAACCTAATTTCCGACAGACATGCATGATTTTTGCAGGTCGGAAATTGGATTTACTGACGCATTGATCATTATTTCACGTGTAATCAGGGTCGGCGATTTCGAGGTGACAAATTATTACACCTGGCTCTGAAGAAAGCGCGAGTACATAAATTAAGTTTGCCACACAGGCCATCGGCTAGCTTCTCACGCGAGACTTATTCCTCATTGGTCAATGCAATCGCCATACGTTCATATTCGAGGCGGGAAATTCAAATTGCGCGGGGCGCGCAATCGGTCTCATCTTAGAAAAACTGAAGTCCAATCCGAATTAATTTATTTAATTTTCGCTTTCCGAGCTATGGAGATCGAGAAAAAATATTTTCAATCCTTTCGGGAGGCTCTTACTCTCCAAATATTTAGGAAATTTCCACAGGTCTCCCCGTCAGATTTAGAACGTACAAACATTGGTCAGGTTTACGATGCTTGATCATATGCGGAGGTGAGAAGTACAAAAGACATTTTATCTTTTACTCTGCAACAACCGGATATGGCGTATATATCATATCGATTCATATCAATAATTTTTATGTCGATAAAAAAACCTCGATTCTCGCAGCATATCGAGAATACCGCATCAGTTTCTTTGGTATGATTGGATGGATCCATATTATGACAATGGCAAAAACGAAGAAGCAACAATAATACAACAATGATAATTCCACCACAAAAATTCCAAACAATCTTTCCTATTCAATTGTTTAAATATTTTTTCTCCCTTCATTTGCTGCCTTGTTTCACTTATTTCCTACAGTCTTCTTATTTAAAAAATCGATATCATACGTAAATGGCAGGTGAATAGTGGAATGAAATGAGAATTCCGAGAAAATAAAATTTCTTTTGCAGTAAATTAGTCATCTATCGGCAGCGAATATTACACATTAAAAAAAAAAAAATTCACTTGTTTAACTTGAGCTCTACGAATCCACGCTTTTCGCATAAAGACCCCTTCAATAATGCAAACGCTCTGTGAATTAATGAAAGTGTCCGGAGGCAATTAGTAAAAGCTGCCGGGTCAATCCGGGTCTCCTGGCGTTATCGATATAGGGAACGGGATTTACTTGCAATTAAGCAAGGCACCGCGCAAGACTCGACGGCTTTAGTGTTCCAGCGAGATGTCGACAGGCACAAACCATCAAGATTTACAGGGAAAGGATTCAATTAATTTCTCTTCCAGTCTACCCCACCCAAACCCCACTGATTTGTTCGGTCTCATCAGCTATAGCACTTACAAAATGCTCGCCAGGCGGGCGAATAATTCAACTCCGTAGAAATTCCAACAGTCATTTATCCTATTTTCGGAAATTACAAGTGTACAGTATTTTAACCATCTTCTTATTTTGTTTATCACGTGTTGTTAAATACGATGCAGTGTGTTGTGGGAAACTGCGTTCAGATTTGGCCTATGGGCGTTCAAGTTACATTTATTATCTAAGCCATGGGCCCCGACCGCGACAGGATTTATGCGAGCACCGGCAATGTTATTTATGTCTTCGTGCTGTGCCACTATAGGTTTCTCGCCGCATTCACGATGTTTGCGAAAATTCGTTGGGGCATTATCGGACCATTTATTTGAAATCGTGTTCGATTTAACGTACGATACATAAAGTTGGTGGCAATAATGTAGAGTTGGTTTATGGTTTCTATTGACTGAATGTGGAAATGTGAGTTGGATGGATAGAGGGAAACAGGGGAGAATGGACAGCCTTCAATTCTCAACGGATAGGAGGGGAATTTGACAAATCTTGGGGCAGATGGATCACGCAGTTCTAGCAAATAAGGCAAGCTCTGCTGTGAGGTCTGGTGAATTTCATTTCGGCTTGTTCATTACGGTAAATGGAACGATCTTCTTTTATTAATCAATCACTGTTACTACATACAAAATATTTTGCAATGTTAAACAATTTTACCTGAATTTTCTGGTATGATTCCCGGGAATTTTTGTCGCATTTCATTTTCACTGCAATTCCGAGAAATTTGGAGAAATCAATGAGAACTGGAAATTTTAGATTCATTGCCTCCCGAGAATTCGTAGAAATCCGGAGAATTTGGTTCAAGGTATTCATGAATTTTCAGATCGATGACATTGCATAAAATTTTAGGGGGAAAATCCAGATTTTACTGAATATTCAGTGTAACGTGGGATTGAATATTCATCCTCATTTGAAAATTTAAGTACATTGAGAAATTTCCGTCTTTACACTGTTCGAAATTCTGGTATTTTACAGAATTTTCCGAGACTTGAATTTTCATAGCTCACTCCTATTTCAACTTCACTGGCACTGTCCGGGAAATTTAATTTTTTTTTCTAAGGGCGTATGAGAAGACTTCAGGATATTAAATTCGTGACGACAAAATTGTCTGGTGGCAAGCAAATGATCTTTGTCCAGTGTAATTATTGCTCTAGAATTTTCCTCTGCACGAGGAAAATCACCAACACCAATAAACTCGACAGATTTCACTGTTGACACACTAATCATATTGATGGATCTCCGAACGTGACCACGCAAGCTGTGTTACATCCTCGACTGATCTTCCGAAGAGAAACGAAGTGCGGAGCCGCGAGAGGAGCTCAGCAACGAGTAAACATCGTTTTGCTCCCAGTCCCATTAACATGAAACGTATTCATGAATCCTCAGCCAGATCACTCCATACGAATCCACTCATGATCCTTGCTCTACGCTCCTCATTACCGTATCTCTGTGTAACGATCTGATTCATTCTCCCCTTACCAAAGCACGATATGAATCGGTGGTCATCCAATCTCCCATTGCATTCTCATGTGAAATTCAACGTGAAGCATTATGGAATATCCAACCGCGAACGTATGAATTTTATTCTGGCCAAACACTTGAATATTTATTTTCAGATCGTAACAGGTCGTTAATATTCACAGAATTTCGAAGTAGGTCAGTTCGTCAACTGAAATTATTATTTGTATTAAATGAAACTTCATTTGGATTTAATAAATGGGTTTATTCGAATAGCTTGTAATGGAATTCAAGCTTTTATTCGAATTCACCGTTACAAAAAATAATTTTAGGTTGAGACTTATGGAAGTTGCGATTTTAGACCTGGCAGTCATTTTGAGATTTGAAAATATTAATTAAAATCTTATGAATGACTCACATCGAACCGGAGTTTCAGTCTTAAATTGAGGCCTTGAATAAATTAGAATCGAAATTGTTGGGATATCAATGAGGCGGTAGCCCGATGAAAGGTCCCTTTACCTGGGGTTGTAGTGCCCAGGTACGCCGATGCCGCAGCTCGCCAAGGACACTACAACGACTGATACGGGAACGTAAACCGATTCAGTGCATGTGGGAAGAATGTTTACAATATTGTTTAATAAAAATTCACTTGATCACAACCACCTTGATTTTAATAACATAAAAAAGAACTGTTTGTACAAATGTTGAGTTTAATGCAGAATTATTAATTGAACACTTGAAAAGGTAAAGAAACGTCACGGAAATTTAGAGTTTAAATTGCGTGGATATATCACGAAGCTCA
>JAPYZN010005112.1:0-13482 GCA_030522865.1 Psyttalia lounsburyi | reverse complement strand
AATAATTAATTAATGGTAATGATTGTTAATGAAACGATAATAATATTATAATCATGAAATCAGATATTTTCGAATTTTGTTTGTCACGAAAAATTGACTCCTCATCTATTTTATGTTCGCCTTCAATGAATTCTCATTCCAATAATTAATTAACAATCAATCTCATTAATATTCATATCAATTGATAAAAAATTGATGCCATATAATGATCAATTCGCCTAACAAGTGAACAAACGTAATTAATTTACAGATGAAAATTAGATCTCTCCATTTTTATCTTCACATTTCAACGGTTTTTAATTTTAATAAATAATTAATTAATGGTAATGTCGAATTTTTTTTGTCACGAAAAATTGACTCCTCATCTATTTTATGTTCGCCTTCAATGAATTCTCATCCCAATAATTAATTAACAATCAATCTCATTAATAATCATATCAATTGATAAAAAATTGATGACATATAATGATCAATTCTCCAAATAAATGAGCAAACGTAAATAATTCACAAATGAAAATTCAGCGGTTTTGAATTTTTGCAAATAATTCATTAATAATTGAATGAGCTGAAACAAAAACTGATGACAATGATTATAATCGTGGAATAAAATATATAATAATGAGGCAGAGGCGTTAATACTAAAGTTTATCGGTATAACGAGGCGTCAAAGGATGAGGGGCACCAGTTAACGGACGAGGGATTGCTTTCGACGGGGTTTTTTCGCTATTTTTATTGAATGCCTCTTCTAGTGGGGGGGGGGGGGGGGGGGGGGGGGGGGGGGGGGGGGGGGGGGGGGGGGGGGGGGGGGGGGGGGGGGGGTAGATGTAATGCAGTGAAAACGTTAATGGTAAAATGCACGTACGCGTGATGTTTGGGGAGGTATTGGTGAGACTGGCAAACTAAAGAGTAGGAAAATTCAGGTCGCGCCTTGACACACTTGCACTTACCACGTGCATCGGGCGTTGGACGCATGCGCAGGTAGTGTGGGGGGATTGAACGGGAGTTTAAAGAGGGTTTTCCGTGGATTTATTGATTTTTTAAATATTAATCATGAAGCCAGGGGGTTCAATTGATTTTTTGCCACAATTTTCCGGTTTATTTATCCGTTTTTAGGAAATAACTCGTCGGAAAATTAATTTGGCGGGAAAAGTGATAAGAACAACTTTGTAGAGAACAAAATTTTTCACAAAAAAGGTCTATACATATTTTTACATACAGCGAATGGTTTTCGAGATAATTCAACTGCTGAATAACGCATCGAAATGGAAATTCCAGTTAATTTCCAGAATCTCATTTTGACATTTTCCTTATTATCTCCGGAAGGATGAGTTCAAGGTCAAAATATGATAGAACACTTTTTGTGGGCTATGAAATTCACTTGAAAAATGTCAGGAGGCATTTTTTCCCTCAGACCACTCGCAATGGGGATAATCGGCAATTAATGAAATCGAATTTGTAGTAATGGATGAAAAAAAATCATCATACGATTTCAGATGGAAAAATAGAGAGTTTGATCATACAACACCGGTTTTACAAATCCTTCCAGGGAAAGGAGTGAATCGGGTGTGTTTTCATGCCTACCAGCTAAAAACCACCAGAGGAAAGAGAAATAGAGGGAAAAAATTGAGAGGAGGCAAATAGTTTCACTGGGTCCGCTCTTACTGACAGTGAATTCACGCGACCCCTTCTCACTGGCACACGCTCATCATGAAATCCCGTCGATACGATTTCCTATTCTTTCATTTCACTTGAGAAATTGCTTGTGCATTATTATACCCCAATTAGCCATAAAACTAAAGCGGTAAGAGGCAGAGACCATTTATAAATATGCACTGAATTTCCCCAGTCGAACGGTTTTTTAGGACAATTATGATGTTTTGCTTTCTGCTGTTAAATATTTTGTCTTAAACAATTGCGAGAGATTTTTAAAAATTATTTCCTCCATTTTAACGTGATTTTAAAAGGTCCCCCTTTGAAGCAAAAATTTACCCCCAAATCAAGTGACAGAACTCGTTTTTAATGACTGAAATTTAATTTTTAACTCTGGAAAAATATTTAAACAATTCATTAATTATTACTTGAAATCATCGGTAGACAATTTTTTCGATGATTTTAATCGAATATTTTAAATACCTAACACAATTGGCAAGAAATTTATTAAAATAATTTTTTCCCAATTTAAAATTATTTTATTGATAAATATTTTCAATCAGTAGAAATAATCGTCCCAAAATTTATCAATTAAATCGTAAATATCTCCAGTTTCATCGACGCAATTTTTCCAACTGAAAAATAAATTTCGTCTCGTCGACGAAGTCCTTAAAAATGGAAAGAAAATTAATTTTCAATCAGCAATTGACGAAATGCTTCCCCTGAATTTTCCAATTTACTTTATTCCTCCACTTTTAATTAAATTCACCATAAATATAATTATAAATTTAATACGAGCCATTACAGTTATCCCCGTCAACGGCAATTTGAGTGAGAAATAAAGAGGATTGCGAGCCCACAAATAGAAAATAAAAAGAAAAAAAAAATGTGGAAACCGCCTCGTAAATTTCCCAATTAAACCGGAAACAAATGTTTTATTACGAAGTAAACTCTGAATGTCACGAGTAATCCCGTAAACATCGTCAATCGTCTAATTTTTCACCGTTTGTCATGCGTTGGAAACTCGTGAATAAAATCCCCACACGCGATGCAACTCCGAGAAGGAAAAAAAAATATATGTGTGTATATATTTCCACCGCTTGCGCTTGTGGTGGCTTATCTAGGCCATGGCTAGGTGCGCGCTAGCGCGCTCATCGCCGGTACGTATATGTGCACGGTTGCACATTAGCAGTGCGAATAAACGCGCGATAGATTCCCAATACGCGCGTTCGCAACTGATCCGCGCTCACTGTCATCGCGTGATACCATACAATTGCGAGTCAATATACAGACGGGGGCATTACAGCGGTCGAGTGAGTGACGATTCGTTGCACCCAAAAAGAAGACAAGGAAGAGCAGAACTCGAAGGGAGGCTGGCGATTTTTTGTTGAAATTTTAGTCTTATTTTGAAGTTTTTGAGGTGGAAATTGGGACTTATTTTCTAATTAATTGAATAATTTGAGAGTTGAGATTTTTATTTTTATTTTTTGAGACTGTTGGAACTAGAAAATTAATTGCAATTTGGGACTGGGGATTTTTAATTGACCTTTTGAAATTGCAATTTGGAATTTTTAAGTGTTTTTTTGGGACTTTCTGACTTAAATTGGGACTTTTTCAAACGAATTTACAGCTCGAGATTTGCCTTTTTTAATTGATAATTTGGTGTACCAAAAAAATAAATTACAATTTGAGACTTGCGATTTCGACCGGAGAATTTCATGACTCAATTTTGAATTTTCAAGTCTTTAATTGGGATTTTTGAATCTCAAATTAATTGAGAGTTACTCAAATAAAAAAAAAATACAATCAATTTGGGACTTCCGATTTTTAATTGAAATTTTCAATTTTCAAGCTGAAATTTTTAAGTCTTAAATTGGGACTTTTCAACTTAAATTGCCCTTCGAGATTTGCGATTTTGAATTGAGACTTTTAAAGTTTCAATTGAGAATTTTTAAGTCCCAAATTGGGACTTTCTAACTTAAACTGGGACTTTTTAAATAGAAATTACAGTTCGAGATTTGCCATTTTTAGTTGAGACTTTTTAAATTTATATTTTGAATTTTCAAGTCTGAAATTGGGACTTTCAGTCTCAAGTTAATTGATAATTTGGTGTACCAAAAAAATAAATTACAATTTGAGACTTGCAATTTCGAAAGGAGAATTTGATAACTCAATTTGGAATTTTCAAGTCTTCAATTGGGATTTTTGAAGCTCAAATTAATTGAGAGTTACTCAAATAAAAAAAAAATACAATCAATTTGGGACTTCCGATTTTTAATTGAAATTTTCAATTTTCAAGCTGACATTTTTAAGTATTAAATTGGGACTTTTCAACTTAAATTGCACTTCGAGATTTGCGATTTTGAATTGAGACTTTTAAAGTTTCAATTGACAATTTTGAAGTCCCAAATTGGGACTTTCTAACCTAAACTGAGACTTTTTAAAAAGAAATTACAATTCGAGATTTGCGATTTTTAATTGAGACTTTCAAATTTCAATTTTAAATTTTCAAGTCTCAAATTGGGACTTTCTAACGTAAACTGGGACTTTTTAAAAAGAAATTACAATTCGAGATTTGCGATTTTTAATTGAGACTCTCAAATTTCAATTTTGAATTTTCAAGTCTTAAATTGGGACTTTTAATCTGAACTTACCTGACAATTTATTGTAAAAAAAAATCAATTTGAGACTTCAAATTTCAAATCGCGACTTTCAAGTTTCAATCCGAGACTTTTAAAGTCTGCACTTGAGACTTTAAAATTCCCGATTGGACCTCCGAGTCAAGTCAATTGACTTTCGCGTTATTAAATCCGCAAATGTCAAGACCTCCAAAAAAAATCCCCGGCAATGTCTCCCTAAATCCCTAATAACTATCGAAATTTAAATCCAACCGATTCCATTAATTGAAGTACAATCAAAGTCGTCGCAGTGGGCGCCTAGAGTTCCCAAAAAAGTCCGCGAAAAAGCGAAAACTCAGGCGTTCTAAACTCAAATCGCTCACGAGCGTCCAGAGGAAGCAAAAAAAGCATTTTCACACGCATTATTCCCTCCTCTCCCCGCGCCCCCCCTTCGCCTCCCTTGCATTGCAATTCTGAGCGTGACGGGAAGTAAGAAAGGCACTCCTCAAGGATGAGAAAGGGATATAGCTCCCCGAGCCGATGGCCTTCCGCGAGTTTCCACGAAACCATGAAAAGACACTCGACAAATACATAAGTCAGGATTCGCAAATCTCCGATAAAACTCCGCACTCGTCACTCGTCTCCCATTTCTCCCGGCAATCGAGAGAGAGAGCCCCCCCCCCCCTCCCGCCCCTACCCAGGGGTCGAAATATCCACCCGTCCGGCATCTCCAACCGGACAAAGAGGTAGTATCCGATAGCTTCCAGTGACGCTCTCCCCGCATCATCGGGGGAGAGAGAGCGCTAGACTGGAATCTGTCCTCGAACGGTCATCTGCCCCGCCGACAAACTTGTTCACTTGATGCATCCAATACTATTTCGCTAAATTTGAAATGTTTGTATTTTGTTTTTTTGACTACTCGACGCTCAGAAAAAAATGTAATTCTGCCAGTAAAATATTCTTCCGACAACCGAACGACGGAATTAATGCGCAAATCTGGCCTTAAATTGTTATAATTGAATTGAATAGTTAATAATTGAAGTGAGGTTGTGCACGAAGGATTTTTAGTCTGATCGGTTTTGTTTATTTACAAAGAACAATTTGAAGTCTTGTTTTTTTTTCCAAGTAATTTACTTTGGGTTAGGTTTGTTGTCTGATTAAAACCGGAAGTACGAGGAATTGAGATGAGAGGAAATCGATCTTTAATTGACGGCGTCTCTCGAATCATCGGCGCTCTTTGAATGCCTGAAATTGAATTTTGAAATCTGGAAAAATATCTAAAAAAAAAATTCCATTTTACGCCCATTCGACTCAATTTCATTTTCACTAAAACTCGAAATTTCGCGATTTCGTACCCTTAAGTGACATTAAAAATACATGACTCAATTAACCAGAATTCAAAAAGAAATTTCCTGAAATTTAATGTGAAAAGAAAAAAATTACCCATCGTAGAGTGGATCTAAAATAGATCCACTCATCGATCCTCAATTTCCTCCAATTCCTCCAATTCCGAATTTCCAAAACTCCATTGACAAAATTTTTTCTCCCAATTCCCTTAAAAACTATGCAACTCAAAAATACCTCAATCTACCGTGAACGTCATATCCCAGTAGTCAACGTTAACCAATTTTAATAAAAAAATTCCAAAAATCTTATCTAAAAATTCAAAAGAAAAATCTCCAACATTGCGACAAACTTTGGTCATATTCCACAATGTAGATGGTTAGTTGTATGCAGTTACAAGCGGTGGACGGCTCGTTGTCCAAAAGGGGGAAGAAGAAGCCGGGAGGGAGAGCTGCGGCGGAGCTGGGAGGGGGGGGGGGGGCTAGTCGGTCGATGAGTGGCTGAGACGATCAAGCGAGGCAGGAGCGCGGGGAGAGGGGAGAGTTTAGGCCTTGGGAGAGTTCGCTGCACCTCCCGTCCCCCCCCCGCCCCCCCGACCTGCCCCCGCCCGCCCCACCGCCCCCCCTCCCCCCCCCCCCCCCCCGGGGCTCTCGCTGACTCTCCTACTTCCCCCTTTTTGCAGTCGCCGGGCGATGCACATGGAACTGACGCCGCTCCCACTTACACACTTTTGTAACACGCGCTTTTTGCACCGATACCCCTGCACATCACATGTGCGGTATTTTTTAAAGCTCCCGTGGAGGGGGAAGGTGATCGTGAGAGTCGTCACAGTGGCCCAGAGCTACCGGGTGGGGTGGAGGGGAGGGGGCACAGAGGAAGGGGTGAAAAGTGAGGAGGTGATAAGGGGAATATGATAGGGCCCGACGGCGATAGAGAGGAAGGCGTTGGGGACATTGTCTCTCGGCGGGATTCAATTACTTCTGGTGCATTTCCTTCGTCGTGACCCTGACCTCTGGCTGTCGCTTGGGATATTTTCAATTATAGGGGGGTATTTGGAATTTTAGGTGACGGAGATTTTTTTTGGAGCCAGAGTCAATAGGTTTGAAGGTCAAGATGTGTTTACGGATGTTTAGGATTGAGGGTCAATCGGTCCTTGAGGACGCCCGGAGTTGACTGGCCCAGAGCAAGCGGGAGGGGGAGGGGGCGGGGGGCACAGAGGGAGGGGCGAAAAGTGAGAAGGTGATAAGGGGAATTCGATAGGAAGTGATGGCGATAGAGCGGGAGAGGGGAGGACATCGTCTCTCGGCGGGATTCAGTTACTCCTGGGGGATTTCCTTCGTCGTGACCCTGACCTCTGGCTGTCGCTTGAGAAATTTTTGATTATAGAGGAGTATTTGGAATTTTAGGTGAGGGAGATTTTTTTTGGGAGGAGTCAGTAGGTTTGAAGGTCAAGATGCGTTTACGGATGGTTAGGAGTGAGGGTCAATCGGTCCTTGAGGACGCCTGGAGTTGACTGGCCCAGAACTACCGGGAGGAGGGAGTGAAAAGTGAGGAGGTGATAAGAGGAATTCGATAGGAACTGATGGCGATAGAGAGGAAGAGGGGAGGTCATTGTCTCTCGGCGGGATTCAGTTACTTCTGGAGGATTATAGCTTGGAAAATTTTTAATTATTAATGAGGATTTGCCATTCTATGAGAGAGTGATTTTTTTTGCCATATGGAGGAATACATGACCCTTAATAAGGGCCTTAGAGTTGAAGGTCAAATTACCGTTGAGGATGTTTACAATTAAGGGTTAAGGATTTTTGAGGGTCTGGAGCTGGATTGGCCCAGAGCGACCGGCAAGAGCTGGGGCGGGGGACTGCGAAGGGAGGGAGGACGTGATAAGGGGAATATGATCGGGCCCGATCGCGATCCGGGGGGGGGGGCGTGGAGACGTAGTCTCTCGGTTCAGTTACTTACGGGGCATTTCCTTCCTCGTGACCCTGACCTCCGGCTGTTCCCTGGGCAATTTTTAATCATCGAAGATAATAATTTGGAGGTCAAACGAATTTTAAAAATGTTTTGGGTTGAGGGTCAAGTGGGGTTGAGTCAAAGGGCCTTACAGGCCGTTTTGTTTGAGGGTTAAACGGCCCTTGAGGACGCTTGAGGATGGAAGATGAAGGGAAATTGGTGTAAGGATTCTATGGGGACTATGAGAGGTCTACAAGGGCCTAGAAGGGCTCGCAAGGGCCTATAAGGTCTCTACGACTACTAAGAGTCCTATGGGGCCTCATAAAAATCTCCAAAATTTCCAAGAGGGCCTATAAACCCTATAAGGCCCCTGTAAAGTTGCCATCCAACCCCATAAGGCCCAGAAGGTCTTTCTCGGAGCTTATCAAACTTTTTCCCCTCAAACATTCACTAAATTAATAATTAGAAAATCTAACCAAAGTCTCCCCTAGTTTTTATGCAAAATCAGAAAAATGACATTATCGTCTGAGAATTTTCTACTTTAATTTCGTAATCCAATAGGCCAACTGTCAATTCCGTCATTTTTACCGCAATAATTCTCTCCTCGTGTAATTAGCCACGAAATTACTATTGAATTGATTTTCCTGTAATTCCGTGTGTGTGTGTGTGTGCTCTAAATCCATTAATTACACAAAACAAAATACTAAATTGGTCTGGTGTATGTAGTCTCTCCACCAGAGGAACAATTTACTTTCCTAAGCCAGTGAAATCCCGCGTCTTTCCGGTGCGCCGACACAAATCGGGGAGAAGCCATCGGGCAATTATTTTTCACCGCAGCAGAAAGTGAAGAGTTTTTTACGTACATATAGACAGTGTTTAAAGATAGATGGAGAGCGAAAAAAAAGCCGGGGGGGGGAGGGGGGGAGGAGGCGGGAGAGGGAGAAAAAAATTAAGAAGGAACGAGGTGTAGGCCGACGCGTAAATGCGGTTTGTTTCCCAGCGAAACAAAACGTCTTGTACGAGGTGTCGGAAATTCTAGTGGTGGTGCATAACTTCGTGCATTGGTGGCTTCGCACGGCTCTCCAAGGGCACGAAGAAGAAACCCCCTTTGGCGGTGTACGTCCGCGAGAACCGGAAAGATTCCCCCGATCCGCTACTTCCAAGGTCTCGCTCTATACTCCGGGGAGAAGTCACAACTTAATGTACATTTGGTGGAGAAACAGATTATTCGAGGTTTTAAGTGTGAGAAATATTGTGAAATGATGGTAATTCAGGTTTATGACTATCCCCGAGTTATTTTTGATGATTTTGGGGGGATTTTAGGCCACTTTGGGGATTTTAAAGTCATCAAGAAACTTGAGAGTTGACTTTAGCAATGGAGCCCTTTATTTAAAAGTGGAAAATCTCGACGAGCAGTGGTTCTAGGGGAAAATGTCGTAAGATATTTTTTGTAGAGAATTCAATTTTTAATAAAAAGTATTTTTACACATTTTGCTCTAGAGCCACTCCCCGAAAAGATATTTGGGAAATTGTTCAACACGTTTTTTGTTTGCTCCGAAAACTGATCATTCCAACTTTTGCGAATTATCTCAAAAACTATTGAATTTAAGATAAAATGTGTCTCAACATTTTTTGTAGTCTATTAAATTTTCTGCAAACAATGTTATATCAGTTTTTTGCCTAGAAGCTGTTCTCATTGAAATAATTGATAAGGTAAATCCAGGAAAAACAATTACATCGGGAACTCGTGAAATCCAGGATTTTGAGATTTTTTGGATCCTTAAAAATCCGTGATACTCTCGGAAATTATTACAGACTCAACTGATATCGACAGCATTTCTATTTTTCTTTTCTCTGACGTGTCTCGGTAAGGGAAACGTGTCGAGGAAAAGTGCGCGTTAGTCTCGGCCTGAATCGCCGGCTAATACTCTTCCTTCTCTTTCAAATAAAACTCTCGACTCGAGTTCCTTTCTCGTGGAATAAATCCTGCGGAGTCACGTCAACACTGGAGACGAAATCTAGTATCAGTCTCGTCATCAATATATTTCTCCAATGATTCATCGGTCATTAAATTTTCAGTGAAAATGTTAAAATTTGCCCGCATTCTCTCCATTTTTCTGATATTTTTTCCCTGATTAATTATTTAATTGCTGAATTATTCAATTGATTTTCACTCAGATTGGATTATCGAAATTTGATAATGAAGAAGAAAAAAAAACTTGCTCATTAAAATTGTTCATTTCCTTTTAATTTTTTCGTAAATTAGTCATTTTATTCTCGGACTATTAAATAAAATTTGGAAAATATTTTGAAATTAAAATGAAAAAATTCAGATGTTAATGAGCATAAAAATGATTAACAATCTTTTTCAATAACAATAGAAAGTTCTTTTTTCTTTACGTGTCTCTCCCGTCAACTCATCATAACCTACTCTCCATTTATGATGAATCTATTATCAGCCAAACGGTCTCACTGTGACAATCGATCCAGTGTAGAGCTGCGAAATGTGGGCTTTTTGATATTAAATAAGGTCTCTAGAGTAATCCATAAATTTTTAATGTTTGACGCATAAATTAATTCCAATTTAAGAGCTCAAGCCTCGTTAATCAATTGAAAAAACACCTTTTCACGTTTCTTTCCTACTAAAAATGCGAAAATCTCAGTAAGTTGTCGTTCCACCGCAAAATCTCATAAGAAATGATCTGTAGGGACTGAAATTCCCTTCAAAAAATATCTTACCACATATATCCCTAGAACCACTCGTTAAAGAGATAATGAACAAAAATGAACAAACATATTTTCATCAACTCAAAAAAACCCATTTTTTTCTTTTTTCCGATTGCCTGGAAAACTATCGGTTTTGGTTAAAATAATCATAAAACCTTTTTTCTAGTTCACAAAATTTGCGACATAAAAGATCTTATGACATTTTCTCCTGGCACCCTCCGTAGCCACGATAATTCCCAAATGAAATCCTGAGAAATGGATTACACCGAAAGAGTCTTCAAAAATCCTTAAATTTAAAAATTTTCATTTAATAAATATAAATTAAACGAAGAATGCATAAGATAAGGATAAGATTGCGTTCCCTCGCGACTTGTCCCTGTAAATCCTTTGATCGTTAGTTTCGTACTCAATGAAATTGATAGAGACATGTAAACTCGGCAATACTTACGCCAAAATGTATTGGACTTACAATACTCTAGGTCTTTGCATACACTCGGTTTATCGCACGAGAAAGATAGTCGACCGATAAGCCATAGGGGGGGAGGGGAGGAGGTCCGCGATAACCCATACAATTCGTGCGATTTGTTATGTGCG
Source organism: Psyttalia lounsburyi (assembly GCA_030522865.1). Taxonomy (NCBI): domain Eukaryota; kingdom Metazoa; phylum Arthropoda; class Insecta; order Hymenoptera; family Braconidae; genus Psyttalia; species Psyttalia lounsburyi. The sequence goes on along the minus strand of JAPYZN010005112.1, from coordinate 2,596 downwards.
AAGTTCCGCGACATGCGGATCGAGTGTCGCATATTGTCTCCGAGACAATTTTTTGTTTCTTTACAATTTGCGAATATTCGCGCAGAAAATAATTTTTCACCCGACAAAAAAATCGAAAATGAACATTTGTCATCCTTGAAATAATCGGTTTATCCATTGTCTGAAGTGCTCTGGCATTGAGAATTGACAGTAATAATTCTTGAAACCGTTGAAAATATTTTTAAGGCATTTTTTTACAATATCTAACCTATTTTTTCACTGTCGAAAATTTTTTTTTTTCGACAGTGAAAAATTATTATCCGGTAAAAAAATATTTCGATCGGTTTTGAGGATGAAACAAATTCTTATGAATTTTGGGAGTTGAAGGTCAAATGGCCGTTGATGACGTCAATGCTGAGGTCAAGGGTCAATTGGTTTTGAAGGTCAAACGATTGTGAGGTCCGAATGGTCGAAAGTTCGTCCAGAAAAAATTTTTTTCGTCGCTGGGAAAAAAAATTAAGTTTTTTGAAGCTTCGATTATTTTTTTCAATTTATTTGACAAGATATTTTTACATTAAACAACATCCATAATTGCTCTCAACAGTTGCTGAAGAGATCGGGAATTGTGCGAAGTATTTCTATTCTTCACTTGGATAAGAGAAATTTTTCGATGACTTTCTCGTAAAAACTTCACTTTTAAAGTAAATGCGAAGTTCTAATTGAGTTGTTATGAAAGTTTAGTATGGAGATTTATTGGAAATAAAGGGGATAGACAGTGTTACCTGACATTAATTAATTAACAAAACAATGAAAATAAAAATCAGCAAATTTCACTCTGTCGATGTTGAGTTATTCGGGTAGAAAAAAAAATCCCCCCGCTGATTCCTTTCTCCTTTATCTAATAATAGATGCCATCTAACTTTCGATGCTTATGTCACGGAAGTGTGGACTATGTCCGGATTAACGACATCGAAGTAAAAAAAGTTGCACCAAAAATACTCGAGTCACCTTCAAACATCAAAGTCACTGCACCTGAAAAACGAAAGAATTCGAGAAGCCAGAATCTTTTCATTCTGAAAATAATTCATTGGTTTCGAGGCTAATTGGGAGTGGAGAATTCGACAAATTAAATAAGTGAAATAATAAAGAGACGATGTGCGGATAAAAAATTCCATATAAAAATGGGAACAATTAAATAATTAAATAATTATAAAGGATGAGATGAGAAACTTAGTCATTGGGTTACGGGGTGAACTTGCAAAATATGTCGTCAACTTGAGAAAAATTAAGAAATTTACGTAATCGCGTTTTATCGACCTAATACGAAAAGCTCAATTTCCCCCAGCCTCCACCAAAAAGAGTCTTAATCCCCCTATTATTTATTTTGTCCTTCTTCCCAAAAAAAGCGAAATTTTTTTTTCTCGTAACTTCGACCTCGTTAGAATTCCCTGTTATCGACCTAATACTAAAAACGAAATTTCCTTCAACTACCACAAAAAAATACAAATCCTACTAGTATTTCTTTGTGCCTCCTACTCAAAAACCATTGCAAATATTTTTCCTCACAAATTAGAACCCATGATCTGACCTCGTCAGAATATCGTTTTATCGACCTAGTACCAAAAACTAGATTTCCCCAGCCCCGCTAAAAAAATTCAAATCCTCTATAATTTCTTTTTCCCTTCTCTCAAAAAAAACTCATATTTTTGTCTCCCAACTTAAGAGCCGCGACCTAGGCGCGTTAGAATGTTTTTTTATTAACCTAATCCCAAAAACTAAATTCGTTAGAATCTCGTCAGAATATCGTTTTATCGACCTAGTTCCAAAAACTAGATTTCCCCAGCCCCGCTAAAAAAATTCAAATCCCCCTATAATTTCCTGTTCCCTTCTCTCCAAAAAAAACTCGTATTTTTTTCTCCCAACTTAATAGCCGCGATCTAGCCGCGTTAGAATCTTTTTTATTAACCTAATCCCAAAAACTAAATTCGTTAGAACGTCGTCAGAATATCGTTTTATCGACCTGGTACCAAAAACTAGATTTCCCGCAGCCCCGCTAAAAAAATTCAAATCCCCCTATAATTTCTTATTCCCTTCTCTCCAAAAAAAAACTCGTATTTCTTTCTCCCAACTTAAGAGCCGCGATCTAGCCCCGTTAGAATATTCTTTTATTAACCTAATCCCAAAAACTAAATTTCCCTCAGCCTCCCCCAAAAAGCCCCCAACCACTCAAATATTTCCGTTTGCTCCTCCCAAAAAATCTCGAAAAACTGTTTTCTCTACCCTCCGTTAGAATCGCATATTATCGACCTAATCCCAAAAACTAAATTTCCCTCAGCCCCCGCCCAAAAAAATCCCAGTCCCTCCTCATTTCTCACTCCCTCCTCCCCCAGAAAAAAAAAAAATCCATCATCGCGACAAGGCTCCGCGTGTTGCGGTAGGCAGAGGGGCGACGGAGCGTCCAAAAAAACCCCCTCCCCGAAAACGCGATGAGCCGCGAGCCCCCCGACGCAGTCCGACCGAGCCCGACTAAAGATAAAAAACATCGAGCCCCGCGAAAACTCTCGGTTTCGCCCGACGCAACGCAACTTTTGCAAACGGCTAGACCCCCCCCCCCCCC
>JAPYZN010005094.1:0-15697 GCA_030522865.1 Psyttalia lounsburyi | reverse complement strand
TCGCCTTTGTGTACTTTTTTTGCACTTTCTCAATGACCTCCTGCCTTTTCCAGCCCCATAACTCCACTCCATACAGGGCTGCTGCCTTCACCGTGACCCCCATGAAGTAGATACATATTAAATAAATAACGAGGAAATAGGAAACATCGAGCGATTGAATTCCCCCTAGTACACCCGTTATACAGTATATAGCCTAATTAAACAATGATCAATTATTTATTCTCAATAAATTTCTCCTATTCAGGGACAGGAATTTTAAAAAACCATACCTAAAAACTTCAACCGAGGGTTTTTCACCAATCTCCAGTCATTATGAATTCCATCCGTTCCCGGCTGGCACTCCCAAATATACTCTACTAGAATTAATATACGAGTTAGGTATTATCAAAATGAGTCTTCTTTTTCGAGATATGTTCAATTGTACATTCAATAATAAGCTGATGAACTAACTATCTAAGCCTACCTTTATGAATCGTCTTGAAAATAATCTCGCCCAAATGGAACTGATTAAGTACAGAGCGCAGAAAGTCATTACGATTTGAGAATGGTTGGAATTTTCATTGCAAATTGCAGAAATTTGTACCAAGTTACGGTTGCATGAGTAGCACCCCGAGGGTTCTAAGATCATCGGTTACTTTCCGATAGCTCAAACGGTAACAGAGGAGAATGTCAAGTTTTGGAAATAGAAAATTCCCGCATGGTTATTAGGCATATTTTCCTGCGAGACTGAACTTTGCAAATTAATTTTAACTTACTTAATTTCAATTGATTTCAAAGCCCGTGGGCCATTGTCGTAAAATTTTTCGTATGTTGAAAATCTCTTAGATATGCCTAAGACACGACTAATTGGTACAAATTAAATTTTTCCATCGATTATTGCATGAGGTCTTACACTTGCTAAGTGTTACAATTTCGTTCATATTGATAACGTTGTTGAACCTTAAATTGGTCATGTTGTATGCGGAAACAAATATTGACCCAAAATTTGGTATCTTTTCTTTGGTTAATTCAGGAGCGAATTATGACCGAACCACTCAGCAAACAAAAATTTTATTCACAATTTAATGCTCGTGAATTTGGTATTAATCTCCATGAAAACTCTCTTATTTTTAGCTCTTATAAATGGGGTTTTACCTCCAATAACTTGAGAAAATTTGAAACATCCAAAAATATAACAATCAAGAGAATTATATCCGCTGTCATTTTCTATGCACGTGCAGTTTTGTTTCTCATCTTGGTCGTTAATTAAATTATAAAAAATTAGTTCCACTCAATAAATATCTGATGAAATAAGCAATTATCAGGAATTATGAAGCCCAATGGGTGTTATAATTGAACTGAAAATTCCATCTCATTACGAGGTAATATTAAAGAGAGTGTTAAGCTTGTTAACGCTGCACTCTGCTCGGTGGTTGGCCTAGGTTGCTCCGTAACCCTACACGCACGTTAGTTGGCTTCTGTCGGGGCAACAGCCCCCCTCACATATAACCCCACTACTTAGTTACCTATACCTGCACGACTACATCTAAAACATTCATTCGCCCTCAATCGACCCCTAAGCTATGCGGACGAGTAACTTTGCTCTCTTCTGCAGGTATCGGGTGTTCACACTCTCTTCATACCGCGTCACTGACTTCTTGCGGTTAATTATTTTCTCGTCACATGCATCTGTGATTTATTGCATATTAGAGGGAAATTAAAATTGTTTGTTCATCATCAAAATGGTCTTGAGAATGCTCGCTTTATTTTCGAAAGAATATTCACTATGCATGAGTTATTCGAAGTACGCGTAATACCTCTCCCGATTTTTTGTGGACGGACCGAATAATGTGGAAAATATCTTAATGCTAGGCGATTGATTTCGAATAAAAATGTCAGAATTTCCGGTTGACGAAAAAATAGTCTTCAATTCGTGTGAAAAATTTTTTTTGACCAATGGGATTATTATTTCTTATATTCAGCTCGTGCAATAAACTTCTCCCCAAGAACTGCTTTTCTACAAGGTCTAGTATATCACAATTTCATGGAGTATTGTGGAAACCAACGGAATTTTGAAATAGTAAAAAGAACTGAAAAATGAGTAATGAAATAAATGGAATGATAGAAGACTTCATTCGGAAGCTTACTCCCAATGATATTGGTAGAAATTTAAAGCTCTTTATATCTCATTTTTATGTATTTTTATTTATTATATTTATTAACATCTTGACTTTATTTTTATAAGTAATTTGATGCACTAACCCGGGTTCATTAAGTTCAAATCAACCAAATTCACCAAATGCATGTGCAACGCTAAATTTATGTGTAATAGAATCCTTCAGATTTGTTCTTTTTTTGACGGCATTTAGCTTCTATTTCTATTTCTGTTTTTAAAGTTTTTTAGTGTGCGAAATATGCGTTGGACACAAATCCCATTAGAGATCGTGTGTGAGTGAAAATTGATTGATGAATTTCAATCAAGATAATGCCGATTAATTCTCATTTAGCGCCGCAAAAGTCCGTCTTATATGTTCTGTTGTCAGTTAAGAAAACGGTAGAATTTGACTTTACCATCAAAGAATCTTTTTGTTTAGAACAGCGAGATATTATGAAACGTCAAGTGTCCTTGTCAACTTATGACTATGTATGTAGAAATTATAATAGGAAGATTTGTAATTTTTCCTTTACGGTCATTCCGTTTTCTGTCAGATGATCATATTTATTCAGCCATTTTAAATAATCCAATTGTTGGCATACGCTTCTCGTCACATGTATTGTATTATATTAATATTCTGATAGAACTAGTCTAGACAGACGATTCATAAGATCCGGAATACCGAAAATACTGCGATTGATGAGTCGTCAACAGTGACGATGATAGCTTTTGTCAATAAATGAGAAAGTTCATGAAGTGATGAAGAGAATAGAGCGTTATGAGTAACTAGTGAGATACGAATGGAAGTGTAAATATAACTAATCCGCTGTCATTGACGTTTGCTTCAAGCCAAAGAAGCCAAAGGGGGAGAAGTTTATCTGTCAGAATAAAAGAGACGTGGGCTCCGCACAATGGCACGTTGTGGTGGACTGCGGCACGAAAACACTCCTTCTCCACTCATCCTCTTCCCTTTTTTCACTTGAGTGTAATACTTTGAGCATCCGTGGTATGTGTACTCGGGGTATCTGCAGGGAAAAATGCGAATGGGACATGAATTTTCCTTCCGCGAAGACACGATCATTATGAGGTCGATATTGAAGTCCATCCTTAGGCGCCAAATTTCAGTTATAGTCGAGTCACTTAGAAAACCTTTCTTTGTGAGAAAGAAATTGTATCCCGTCATTTATTCAAACATTTATTTTTCAATCTACTTTCTTTTCATAGATTTTTTTTACGAAAAATTACACACCATTGAGTAGAAAGTATTTAACATCTAATCAATTCGAAATTATATTAAAACAATTTGATTAGGTAAAAAACATTTCAGTCAGAAGTTTTATGAAAAAAATGTTCTTGTTCTTTTTCTAAAGAACTGACGAAAGAAAATCAGTAGGAAATGATTGGCTCGTCCTGCAACGGGCCCAATTCCATATCTCTGCCAATCACACTCCAATTGATAGCTTTACATATATTTTATTAAACACAACTTTTACTCTAAAATTTCGATCTACAACTCATTACAAATTATTAGTTATTGTCTCACTATACACAAAATAATGACGTCAAAATAATTTACTGAATAGTTACCTTCCAATTTAATTTGTATTCTACAACGGCTTAAATTCTTCTCGTTAACGACACTTTCCAAATCATCATTACACCCCAAGTGTCTCCTCAAAATGAATTCTCCCACTCAACAATTTTCACGAAAGAGAGGGGAACGTATAACCATGAGTACATACAGAGAGCTGTGCATCGTTCACCTTGATTCAACTCATTAGAGCCGCGTGAGTATATACTGTTGAAGGGTTGGGGGGAAGGGGGGTGTTTCGCGCCATCTTTGATGTGTTGTAGCGTGAAATGAAACTCTCTTGGGTTACCCCGCGGGGGCTCCCCACGGTTTACTCAATGGTGTACAGCTTTTCCGTTCAACACCTCAGCACCATGTAGTGTGATATACCATTCAACTTTTCTTTTTCTCTCATGTACAAGCGCTCTTCACTTTTGTATTCATTAAAATCTCTCGTGCTTTTTTGTTAATAGCACTGAACAAAAATTGAAAAATACTAGAAATTGTCTCGTCGTGCTTGAAAATATGTGCTTGAATGAATGATTAAACAATTAATTTAAAAAAAATTTCCTATAAATTGAATTCTAAAAGTATCAACTTAAACGTTTGAAAGTCTCCATTTGAAACTTTCAATAATTTCAATTTGCAATCATACGAATTCTGTAACAAAGTGGTAAAACGCGATAAGTGCATTTTACATATTTTTTCAGAACCCGTATTATCTCAGTAAGGAATAATGTAAGGAGAAATTATCAATAAAATGTTTTTGTTGCAAAATTGATCAGCTACACAAATGGTCTTGTGACATTATCTCTTAAAACCCCTCCTTACTGAGCTAGTCCGCGTTTCATAAAGATAAGAAAAATAGACTTATCTCGTTTTACCACTTCGCTACAGAATTCAAAATTAAAAATGATTGAAGGCCACCGAAAAAATTTAGAACTCTATGATCTCCTTCAGCGTATTATGGACTAAATGTTTGTCTCCGTGTTAAGATTTCACACAATATTCGATAATCAATAGATTATCATTCGTTACAAGTTCAAAATCATAAAAATGAACCGGAAATGTGGTTTTCTCGATGTTCAAAATGGTATTAAAGTCATTTATTTAATTTATATAAACAATCTTTAGTTTTTACAACTTGTTATTGCAAATTAATAAAACCATAATGAATGAAATTCATCGGCACCAAGGGGCTAAAAAAACTGGTACTAGAATGTGCGATCAAGTGAGATTAATCGTCCTAATATCGTCGAGCTGATTTTCCAGCTGTAAACTCCCATCACAGAGAGAAATTCAAGATCGCTCTCAAGGATTCCATGCATTCAGGAGCGCGTTAGTCGGGATCTTAATGAGTCTCCATTGCTCGTAAAATTCGTCCTCATCTACCCTTGGGTGGACATTGCAGCCAACCAAGTTCAAAATAAACGCTCATTAACCGATTGATTTCTTTTTTGCGGAGTCGATCGATTTAGCAGCTGTCAACTGAAAAAAAATAGGAAATAAATGCAAGCTTGATCGAATAACATTAAACAATGCATGCGGGAGAGGGTGGGGCATTATAGAGGGTTAAAACACTTGAAAATGCATCGTGGCGTTCACCGGATGCTCACCCGTGGAAAATGCCGATCTAATTATCCTGCGTGGCCATTATCGCGCCCCCGTTGACAAATACACCGAGCCAAACCTCCCGTATTGCTTCCACGCAGACGTAAACTTTGTGTTATATACATATACACAACACTGGCTAACGCGCGCGAATTAGAGTGGGAATTATATACGCTTCGTATCGTGTTTTGTTTCCATTATCGAATAACGATTAATCGCATGTTACCCACACCTTCGCCATATATTACTGATATATATCTGTAAATTCTGGGGAGCATGGTAGTTCCTTTATAGTTGCGAATTCATGCTTCGATTGATGCAGTCATTTTCTGTTACTGAATTCGAATAAAAAAATGACGATTCACTGATCTCAAGTGAGGGAGAGTGACAATTTGCGGTCAAATGTTTTGGTTAAATATTTTGGAATTCTCGACTACTCGTAGATTTCATTACATTGGAGAGAAACGGAGACACAGCGGCACGAGCGAGGACTATCCGAATGTAGTCGGGGTGCGCCCGGGACATTTCGTATAGTTGACTTGCATTCGACAATTGTCATATATGAAAATAGTTTGGTGTTAAATAACTGGATTTGATGTATAATATCGAATTTTAACTGAAAAAACCTGAAATCTTCTTCGTGAAATCGTGAAAGGTCCTCTTTTCCACTATTAGTAAATTTTATGTATTCATTGAAAAATTTTACACTGATGATCTAAAAAAGTCACATGACAATTTTTTCGACAATTCAAATCGTTCAGACCTACTATTTTCTGAATTAGATTCATGTTACTATGCAAAATTGTGATTTTCATAAACGATATCTTGAATTTTTCATGTATCTTATTAAAAATTAATCAATTGTTCATCTGATATAATTGAATATTTTTCCATAGGACAAGTAAACAAGTTCTTTATTTCTTACAATACCATTCTGGAAAAAATAAGTAAAGCAAACTTAAAAGCTAGTTTTTATTTGGTTCGAATAAAATATTCTTCTGTTGAAATTAGTAGTATATTGATTTTGCCGTAGTGATTTTAGAGTTTTCGAGTTTGGGAAGTATGTAATACCAATTCCCGGGCGAGAAAGGTCTAGAAGCAGTACGGCAAAATATTTTTTTTATCACTGTAGACAAAACGATTTTTTTCACCTCATTTTACAAATAATTTGACGACAGCTTGAGAAGCGAAATGTGAGGCCGGTGACTGGTTGGCAAACGAGAAAGAAGGCAAATTGAGGAGGGCACAAGTGGGTGGGTAGAAAACTATGTGGAGGGAGTTGGGATGTATGTGCAAGAGAGGGAGGGAGTATTACGACGAAGCGCCGCGACGTCGTGCGCACTGGTGGAGAGAGAGCATAGGCGGAGGAGGATGGGATTTAATCTGTGTCCCGTTTCACGCTCAGCCAAGTGGAACCTTTTTGCCTCACTTTGCGGCATGACTCGCTTTTGCCTGGTCGTCGCGTAGATTAACGCGAAATTATAAATAAAGAATGTGTGTAGATCGTGGTGTACAGCAAGTGCGAGCCGCTGGTCTAACACAGACACAATCCAGGCCTCTGCCTTTTCTCTTTTCCCAGGGCTTTTTATGCCTCTTTGTTACTTTTTTCTGCCCTTTTTTTCTCCATTTTTATTTTTAATTTCAGCTTTTTCCTTTCTGCCTCGTGTGTGACATGCTACAATGCCCGTACGACGAACTTGTCGACGATGATATTGTTTTTAGATGGATTTTTATTCTACACGATTTTATCCATCATCGCGTTCAAGAATAGCCAATCACTTCAAAATGGTTTTTAATCGTCAAATGGAGTGAAATGTTTGGAGTAACTTGATCTTGGAAACTAGGAATGATTTTTGTCTGCAATCCTTTTCAATACGAGTTAAACATGAAAATTCGCAATCATTTCATCATTCAAACATCCCAACAGCGGTTCATAATTTCGTAAAAAAGTGATGGCGTCCATATTTAAAAAAATACTAATAAAATGATTGAAAGCTTACTTAATTGCAGAAAATGGAAGTTACAAAATTGAGACTAGATAGCTTTAAACTTGCCTTCAGATGAAAAAATTTGAAAAATGTCTTCATCAATTACATTGAATTTTCCACTACTAGATTATTTGTAAGGATAAATATGAATGCATTCGTTGAGCAAGTTCTGTCTAATATGAGCCATAAAGCGAGAACGTTGTAAACACTGAAAACAGTTTCTTCCCAGTAATATTTCCCAGAGATATTGAAATATCTAGCACAGTGAGACGCTATAAATTACATTTAAACTGTAATTCAACGTCGTAGAAATTCAAAAGTGAGTAGTTGAGGGGTATTAATTTAATACACTAATTACTAAACACATTTACTGGGCGTTCTACCTGATGAATTTTCCTCGAGCGACGGTGCATCATGAGATGTATTTATAGTATAATGAAGATGTAGTGAATGGAATTTTGAGATATTTAACTTAGACGGAGAAATAAATTAGACAGAATCACAGACTTTTCTTGGCTTTTACTTAGAAGACAATACTTCTATACATCATTCATAAAAATAATCCAAGAAAATATTTATAATTTTTATATTTATTTCTTCTGAATTTTCTATTTTTTCAATATTTTTTTGAAAATTAGATCAACTTGTCATTATTACTAACACTTTTCTTTAAATTATGACATGACAGAAGATTTAGGCTTTCAAGAAGCATTACAATCTAACGATGCCTTAGGCGTCACTTTTCTGACCATTCCGGTTTAAAAGGCATTTTCAAAGCGAAACGTAAAACGAAATCAAATTAAACCGCAAAATTGATTAGATAAATTACTCAAAATCTTTCGCGTTTTCATTGAGCACATTGAATGGAACTTGTGCTAAACGGTAGCACGGTGCATTCCACAAAGGATTAATGAAAAGTTGAAGTGGGATGGAAATATAAATTGAGGTTGGAAAAAAATTCAGTGGAGAAGCTAATCCGAATCATCAAAGTACCACCAAATCTATTGATTAATAGGTCATATGAATCGTTAATTAATACCAAAGCGATTATTTGCACAAGCTGACTGGTAATATTGACCGCCAGTCACGTTTTTGCGAGGTGGTGGGCAGAGGGTAGTTTGAAATGTGCTTGCCATTGGTAAATGCCGCCTAAACGATCAGATTAAACTGTACAATTCTGATTTCCACAGAGGAGGATTTGATGCACGGGGGCGGTATTGGCGGGGGTTCTATGGTCGGTCAGAACTCAATATTTGGGTGCTCGGCTGCAGGACACAGTGGGGTCAACCAGCTTGGTGGTGTTTACGTCAATGGCCGACCATTGCCGGACTCAACGAGGCAAAAGATTGTAGAATTGGCACATAGTGGTGCGAGGCCGTGTGACATATCGAGGATACTTCAAGTCAGCAATGGATGTGTCTCCAAAATCCTTGGAAGGTATGACTTTGTTTTTTTAATAGAAATTATTATTTCGACATATATTTTGGTGAAAAAGCCACCAATCCAACAAAATATTCTCATACACTGAAAACAAAATTATTCTGCCAACTAACGTTCTTCTAACAAGAGTTTAAAGCGAGTTTCCGTATGGGAATTGCGGACACTTAATTGTCTAAAACAAATTGGATTGGGAGAATTATGGATTGTTTTCAGTGGAAATTACGTGAATACTAGTAGGGAATGGAGGTATATTTTATATATTTAACGAATTTCTGTGCAACTTGATATGAAAATATTTCCGAAATAATGAGATCGATGGAGCTACGAAAGAAAAGAAATTGCTGTCGTCCTACTTCCATTGTATCACTACCAACTAAATACCAACATTTTTGTAATTATCTGAATTATACATGGCAGTAGTAATCGTACACATAGTTGGCGGTTCTTACGTGAAGAGTTGGATGGGTGTCCCCTTAGCCTTATCTGTCCAAGTAGAACTGTAGAACTGCAAGGCATGAATGTAGGTAGAGTTCCTATACCCTTACCTAAAATTGGTGGATGGGCACAAGGATCCTGAAATGTAGGGCTGACTGCAAATTCGGTGTGTTGCATAGTCATCCATGGTCTCCGCCAAGGATACTAGACACAGTACAGTACAGGTTGAGCGTTTGATGTTTCCTTCTAGACCAACAGTGTTGTAGTGTACGAAACATTGAGTCAGGGTTCGAAATCTGACTATAACTTGTTAAAGTCAAGTGATTCTGGGTTCTTCCACCTCTTCCAGCAAATAGGATGCGATCCAGTCGGAGAGAAGACGGTCCTGTTAACGCAATAATGGGGGTGAGAGGTGAAAATAGGAAGCTTATTCATATAGTAAACCGTGCGTACTCTGCTAACACCAATCACTCCTAATTGTTTATCCTTATAGTATAGTCACCAATTTCACAATTATCAATTAATTCGTTATTTATTTAAGGATTCTATAGATGGCCTCGCGTTAAAACGATACCCCAAGAACACATACAAGATTGTTGCAAGTTTTAAGCCAAACAAACCCATTAGCTTCGCAAAGGTATTCGTACGCTGACAGAAAAACGTACTTTTGGCTGAAAACTTAATTCATGGTTCAAGAATATTTTTTACTATGACATAATTGAACCAATCTTTTTCTCTTCTTCCTTAAGTATTTTTCATTGTCCAGAGAAGGAAATTTATAAGGTTTTCTTTCCCTGGACAATGGGCATACTTAAGAGACAAGAAAAAAGATTGGCTTAAGAATTGTGTGATAGTACAAAATATTCTTGAATCAAGAATTAATTTTTCAGCCAAACCTACTTTTTTCTGTCAGTGTATTGTATTAGCCATCACTGGGACCAAAAAATTAAGTTTTGTCTCAAAGCGCCCAACAGTTATCACTCATTACAAAAGTTTTGAACTCATTTTTTAATATATTTACAAATTAGTAACGAAACACTATTTTCGACCAATTCTATGTCTGTCTGCTTGACCCTATTTTTCTCTGCATATTTATTTACGTTAAACCAACAAATCAACACCAACAAAGACGGGAAATTTATATAGCGTTCCACATTCTTGTGACGTCAGAGGAAATTGTTGGTATATTTACGTTATTGTTGGTATTGTTGTATGGTTATGGGTCTTCTTGCCTTTATCAACTTACGCTATTTGAACTAGAACTAAGCAGATGGCCATTCGAGTATTCAACCAGACTAAATGTGGATATTAACCACGGCCAAGGCCATACGCTACCCGCGTGACTATTACTATCACTGCTCCGAATTTTTTTTGCATTTCAAATCATTCCTATCTTTGAAGAAATTATACTTACAGAGCGAATAGCTTGTTAGCATAGCAGCGAAAAATACATGTATGTCACACGTTGTTAACTTGACTCCAGATAAAAAACTGTCTGAAAAAGTAGTCTACTACACGCCAAGTGGGAATGTGCCATAGGTTTAAACTCGGCCCAAGCTCGGGCCAAGACTAACCTAGCTTGGAATTCAATCGTTACCCAACCCTTCCAACCCTTATTTTCCAATTATCGATTAAAATGACGTAAAAATTGAAATCAATTATTTTTTTATTATTGATACAATTCAATTTTAAGCCCATTTGTCATTCCCTGATGAATTTATCACCGAAAAAACCTAATTAGTTGACTTAAAAATGAAGCGATTGAACTCATCGAGCTCCGAACACATGACCTTAACATTACTAAACCTATGCCTTACTAGAAAGTCATCCCGTACCTATGCCTTGTGACTTTTAATCATGTGTATGAATTCCATGTATTTATAGGAATCATTTCAATTAAGAATGTTCTATTATAATTTACTTTGTCCATTGACACACGCTTCGTTTTCTCAATGCACCCTCCCCCAGTACTGTACGAATCAAAGAGACCCAAGGATGTCTGCCTTCTGCATCAGACCAGCCAATATTAAGGCATTGCGGTTGTAGGCTAGGATTACCTCGAGCGCAGATACAAAAGGCTGTCTCATACTGTCAAGAGAACCAATGATAAGGACGACCAGCTTCAACTGACGCCGGTCAAACAGGAGAGGCCGGTATTTAAGCCGTTTCTCCTCTTCTTTTCTGGGTATATTGCACTTAGCTCGCGCCGAGAACTCAATCCCATAAATGACTTTGTCTTCATAGTCGAAAATGACGATATCAGGCTTCGTCGCAGCGACGGGCCTGATATTGTAAACGAGAAGATCTAGTGAATCTTACAGATCTCATTCACAACAACGGACTCAATATCTCCTGGATTGTTAGGCAGTCCGGCGTCTGATCTATCCCATAAGAGGGACGCAGGTGGTAATACAATCCTTGTTATGCCGATGGATATAACTCGTCATTGCATATGTCGGACAAGCCGACAAAAAATGCATCAGAGGTTCCGGCGACTACTGGCAAGCCCAACACCTAACATCCGGAGCTTGCAATTTCATAACACGACTTCGATAGACCAGGGTGTTTATTATGCCATCGTGTCAGTCAGTTATTATGATTATTATTAGTAGTATTAATTATGTTATTTATTCATTATTTTTATCCCTTCATTGTCGAATATCGGCTACCTTGTTTTTCTGACAGACTCTGCCCAGCTTAGTTTAAGGTGTTAAGTTCAAAGTAGGAATTCCAAGCTTCAAACAAGATTGGAATTACGCTCGTATCCAAGCTCATGTTTGCTTTGTATAACTAGACTTGGCTTAACAATGGTACTTGCATAGGATCAAGGGTGATTACGACTAGGAATTCCAAGGCGTCAAATTTCCTAGGGCTCGTATATTGGCATCGTTGAGAGATGGTATTTCCATAACATTATAGTTGGCTCAAACCAGAAATTCTAAGACTTGGTATTGTAAGTTGATTCAAACTTGTGTTCATGGTTCAAGCATCGATTTCTCCACCTGGAAGCTCTACTAATGGAGAGCAAAGTCCTGTAGAAATTACCGTTCCGTCTGGTAATCGTATTGTGCATTCGTTGTCCTGCTTCGTAAAAGTTATCGAGATATGTGAATAATGTTTAGTTGAATATTTAATAAACATTATCTAGCTTTCCGTGAAAATTTACTTAACAAAAGTTGTTGATTGCTTACTAAAATTTATGTAGAACTATGCGTAATTATTGGTGAAGATGTTAAATTTTACTATGCTGTTAGATAATTCTTCGCGGAATGGCCGAACCATTACACGATTCCCAAACGCAGCGGTAATATCTGCGGAGAAATATTTTTCCGTACTGCTCTTCACTTCTCCTCGTCCGGGCATTGGTACGCGCCCTCCCCAAACTCGAAAAAGTGGAAACCACTACGGAAAAATATCGTTCCGGGGCTATCGTTATGGGGTTTTTTGACTCGC
The DNA here is from genome assembly GCA_030522865.1 of Psyttalia lounsburyi. Classification (NCBI taxonomy): domain Eukaryota; kingdom Metazoa; phylum Arthropoda; class Insecta; order Hymenoptera; family Braconidae; genus Psyttalia; species Psyttalia lounsburyi. The sequence continues at coordinate 3,066 of JAPYZN010005094.1, read as the reverse complement.
GTGGTAGGCCGCCCCGCCTACGGCTCGGCTTACCATTCCCACACGAGTAAAAAACCTCATAACGACAGGCCGGAAATATACTATTCTGGACTTTTCCATATCGCCATAATTTTTATCACATTTCTCACTCCCTGTAGCATTTCACTAGTATTCAACCTTTCCTATTCTGTCCAATCAAAATACGTTACTTTATTGAATCCAATTAACCACAAAATTCACTTTGATTAATTGATTTTACGATAGCCATAAAAATCCTACAACATCATTAGATCCAATAATTTCTGAACCATGGAAAACCACAAATTTTCAATTATTCGGAGCATTTTCCTTCCACACGTTAAACAATTTGTACAAATTAATTACAATAAATTCATTCACAATTATCCCTTTCGTATAACGTTATGCCGCGAAATAATTGTGACTGGTAGGATATGAGAGGGTGAGCATTGAGCTTATACAACTGGGTGAGAGACGAGTTAAAAGCGACGCGTAATAACCAGCTTGGCTCTGTAGCCCGCCGGTGTGACAATAATTCCAATCGAGCATGAGACTTTGCTACCCCTTTCCCCTATGTACTAGCTTCACTTAGTTGTGCGTCATACAATTTGTGGTCGTTACGTCTGCAGTACACCCACTTCTCTTTCATTCGACATGTCAAACCGCAGACCGTGTACTTATATCCAAGAGTCTGCACAATTCCCAATTGGCAATCTATATCCATTTACCTGCCTCTACGGTCCATCATTTATTTCAACCCTTAGTTCATACAGGTAAATCGATCTCACTAAAATTAGTCGTAATATTGGATTATTAAAATTTAATTGATTTTCTTTAATTATTTACTTCCACAAGGGAAACTCGCTGTTTGTGCATGCAAAGCGTGCGTAAAACATCACTTTACACATAGTGTGTCAAAATAGTATATATATTTCGTAACAAGTGAAAAAAAATGGTTTTTGGCGAGTGGGAGGTTTATATCACGAGCCGAAGGCGAGTGATATAATCCCACGAGTCGAAAACCACCTTTTTCACGAGTTACGAACAATATTTTTCATCTCAATGTGTCGAAAAAGCACTTTTCAGTCATTCGACGCGAAGCGGAGAGTGACTGAAAAGTTACTTTTCCGACACATGGAGATGAGGAATTTTGTTCGTAATACGTGCAAAAAATGTCTTTGCTGGGCTCGTGGGATTATATCACTAGCCTTCGGCTGGTGATCTAACCCTCCAACTCGCCAAAAACCCACTTTTCCGACACATTGAGGCCGTAACGCGTCCAAAATAGTATATTTCATAACAAGTGAAAAAAAATGGTTTTTGGCGAGTCGGGGTTTTTTTGCACTTATTGCAAAATGTACTATTTTCCACTTGTTACGAAGTATACTATTTCATTACAATGTGTGGAAAAAGGGTACTTATTTACGGGTAATTTGGGAAAAAATGATATGAAATATTAATAATTATAAACTATTTTCAGAATATGGTTCTGTTTCTTTAGTCTTGAAAATAAGAAAGAAAATTTGAACTATCAGCATTAGCTTTTATGCACTTCATGCAATATTGTCTTTTTTGCTCTACTTTTTTGTAGGTATCCATTAAGAAATTCATTCATAATTATTTTTTATTGTATTAGAAGTAATTTCTAATAACCTATGTAATTGGTTTGTTTACATTTTCTCATTTGATTTTTCTTGGGCGCGGACGAGCGGGGGGGGCCTGTGCCCCTCGCACTTGACCGCTGCCTTTCCGACTCATTCCCACCTTATCGGGCCTTCGTGAAACTAATAGTATGTCATTCCGACGATAATATTTTATGACACAGTATAGCATTTTTTGTTGCCATTGGGTTTTTTTTTATTCATGTAACGTTGGCGTCCAACCCCACGGCGACCACTGCCCAATCACACGAGTAGAGCTCAGGAACAATATTTTTTTGTAGTGATTTTCAAGGGTTCGACCTTGGGAAGTATGCAATACCAATTCTCCAACGAAAAAATGCAAGAAGCAATTCAAAAAAATCTTAAACCCCTTCGGCATGAATTATAAAGCCAAACTTACCAAATAATACTTTGATCGCCTTTATTTCACTGTGAATATTTATCCAAAAGAGAAAAAAGAAATAAATAAAAGGAAAGAAAAGAAATAAATTAATCCGTGATCGGTCATTTGGAACTTATAGTGGAATCGTCATTTTAATCAAATTAATAAAACTAGTATGAATACTACCTGATTCTCAATCCTGCGGTCTGGTGGAGAAACAGAAACGGGGAATTAACCGAAAATATTATTCTAATATATGCATGATGACGTTAGAATATCCAATAGAATCATCGATATCACGTATTTTTGCCTGATTATGTCCTTTCAATTGTACTATTGTTGGAATTTCAGATATTATGAGACTGGCTCGATAAAACCTAGGGCGATAGGAGGCAGTAAACCGCGAGTCGCAACGACACCGGTGGTGAATAAGATAGCGGATTACAAGCGTGAATGTCCCTCGATTTTCGCTTGGGAGATACGGGACAGACTGCTGCAAGAGGGTGTTTGTAACAACGATAATATACCTAGTGTGAGTATACCCAATAGAATTGCTTATAGCTCATGAAGATTTGATTGACTTCGTCGTTTATAAGAGACTCTGGAATGCCCAAGTAATGTGATTCCTCGGAATATCGTTTTTTTTAAAAGGATAACTCTCTAAAAATGTACAATAATTCTGAAAAAAATTCTAGAAATTATGCTCATAATGTAACTCGTAAAAAACGAGATATATACTCGACTACTCGAACTACTCGAATATACTCGACTACTCGGACTATTCGAAATCCCCTTGGAAGAATTTGAATTATAGATTGAAAATTTTGCTCTGCCTCAGAATCATAAGTTCTACGAGAACTTCATAAAATATAATTAGGGGAGAGCGGGGCAAAATGGACACTTTAACGGAAACATAAAATTCTCCCCATGAGAACCCACTAAAAAGCTTCTTGGTGATCAGAATCAGAACCACAAAAACGGATAAGACTCGTCCGTGAAATTATCTCAAAAGGCAATAGTGGGGCA
>JAPYZN010005087.1:0-11464 GCA_030522865.1 Psyttalia lounsburyi | reverse complement strand
ACATATCATTAATTACTAAACATATTATAAAATTTATGGTATTAATAGTAATTTTTATGTGCGAATAAAGCACATTTCAGTATTCTGGCATTTTGCACCACGATTCTAGGGCTTGGCACAGTAATTTTTCTCGGACTTTTCTTACCGTGTAACACTCGCCTTCAGCTCGTACCAGAGACCTCCCACGAGCAAGAAAATCCAAAACGCATATGCTGTATAATTAGTATATTTCGACATTAGGCCGTGAAGAACTTTACTGACGAATATCAAGTACAGGACGAGCCGACGGCGAGTTCTGAACTCATATGAGGCAGGAAAGGTCTTTGCGGCCGAGTGACAAACAATATTCTTTGTTATTCAGTCCGTCGGCAGGGTTTTATGGCCGCGGAGCGGCCATAAAGAGTTGGTTCACGGACTAAGTGACAAAAATACTATTATGTTACACGTGTCCCAAGTTACATAGGCGTGTAAATGTGGGATTATGCGCCATCTTAAAACTGGGGAGTATTATATCACTACTGTTTAATAATCTGCGGTTACACTGTCAGAGAAGTTGCTTACAGTTGACGTATCAGTACGCCATCTAACAGTATCATCAGCGCGTATACTGTCAAGTCATAACCTCAAGTATAATCTTCTGTAATCGTCACTGTTTTCAATACAGCCATAAATATCGTAATTTTCTGGTTATAACGTAGAGCTATATTAAAATGAGATCGGAAAAATCTTGGGATTGTTTCTGCAATATACAAGATTTTTTTGTATAGAAACACCCGGACATTATTGTCATGAATTTTGTATAAGAAATCGAGAGTCTGCCTCATATGATTACAGAACTCGCCTTCGGCTCGTCCTGTAACCTCATATTCGCCAGAAAAGTTCTTCACGGCCTAGTGTCAAAATATACTATTAGGTGATTGTCTCTCTCTTTCCATAAAATTCACGTTTTGTTAGACACTTAATAATTCAAGTACAGTCTGTGTATACTTCTCTGATGTAGGCAGTATAATTGATGTTTCTGTACGTGTTTATTTTGAAAACGGAATCTAGAATGGTAATCTATTATAGATTTCATTAGCTGCCCACAATTGTTGAAGGTTATCATATTATTTCACGAATAACAATCGTTGATAAATCTAAAATGCTAAACTGAAAAGTAATTTTCATCACGCTGTGTCGGAAAAGTAACTTTTCTGATAGATTGAGATGAAAAATTTTGTCCGTAATGCAAGAAAAAAGTTGTTTGTGGCTCGTGAGACTATGTCACTCGCCTTCAGCTCGTGATATAAATCTTCCACTCGCCAAAAAACCGTTTTTTTTTCACTCGTTACGAAATATAATATTTTGTCATTGAAGAAGACAGATTTCTCCTGACCATTACAATTCATATTTGTATTATATTTGTATAAGTTACTTTTCAGCTAAACGGGAATAATACGCGGGAATTTGAATAGTATTAAAGAAGTTCCAGCTGTAAAAAAAAAACTTTCGTACATTTAGTATGAGCAAAGTTCACTCGAAGCTAGGTGAACTGAATAAATGGAACAATCAAGTATCCGGACGTAGAATTTTGCTACGATCTCCAGGAAATCTCTTGAAACTTCTCCAAGAATTTCTTCGTCTTTTGTGATGCATATTTTCACCATTCTTGAGACATGTAAGGAGAGTAAGAACAATGCAATAAGTATGCTTGTAGAAATGAACTTCAAAAGGCATTCCATACCCAGAGCTCTGCACCGAGAAATCTTGTATTTGGACGTTGGCTTATATTCTCGAAAGGCCATTCCAATTCAGTTACATACGTTTTCTGGCGAAACTATTTCTGGAATTTCTAAAGAATCTTTCACTATAAAGAAACAGCTGATAAAATAAGGAGACTGAAACGAATGTAAATGCGATTGTCGTTGTTTTCTTTTTACATATATTTTCATGTTTCTTTAAAAGTTTTGATTTTCAACCACGAACCGGTAGTCACAAATTTCAATCCTCGAATGTGAAATAGTGTTATATATTCGTAAAATTGGCCAGTGATGTCTGTGTAAGGTATTTTACAAACCAACTTATACACAGCAGTCACGTCCTCTGGGAATTTATTCGCAAAGTCAGGGGCGGATAGATTCCAATCAGATTCGTTGGACGATTCGTCTTCGTTCAAGATGTACATACCGGAACGACTTGTTGGGATGGAAAATTGAAGTGTCGTGAGTCAGGTTTGGGAGAAGTTACATTTGAATCAAATAAAAATTTATCCGTATTCACGGCAAATTTTCTCGTACGATTTTTTGGAATATGTATACACCTCCGATTGATCATATATGACACGAGTTTATAAAAGTTTTTCATGTAATTATTCTCGAAGACTGATAGCTGCAAAGACGTCCCTTTAATATCTAATCGGTTTCTTTTGTCCTGCATACGTAAAAACGGAGATCCAAATAAGTTGATAGGCACAAATGCCCTTAAAATAATTTTTCCTCAGCCAAGTAAATTGACTTCGTTGAAGAAAATTTCTCCTCAGTTGTATTATCAATAAATATAGAGGTAAAAAGAACAATGATGGATGATTGGAATGAAAGATTTCTTACCATCCAGATATCGGTCAGCAGTCCCACCCTCTTCTCTGGAGATTTTGGTAAAGAGTCACGCGGTGTAATTTAGATATCTGAGTAAGCAATCTTACAGTTTTGAAAAGTCCAGTTCGGCAAAATGAACTATTTGGGTGTTAGAGTCTCTGTCAATGATAACAAATAGCAATATTAGTGAGAAAAATTCTGGGATTGCTCAAAATCTATCCCTTTTCCCAAAAGTGAGTGAACCCCTCTGAGAAGAATCCGAGAGTCAGCTGGGGCTTCGGGGGTTTGACGACCCCAGAAGCCAGCAGTGAATGCGTGAAACGTAAAGCAGTCATAAAATATCAATTAGATCACCCAAGAATAAGGTAGTGGGTGAAACACTAGACGTTACACAGTATAACTGTTCATCTTCTCATATTTAATATGAAGTTGAGACGTCAGTAGCCATGGAGTAGAAACTTAAGAGACTAACGAAATTCATAAAATTAAGTTATTTAATACACTCGTCAATCAGAGAATGGATTAATTATTATTGAGACATGGATTCCATTCAGTTTCCTTAATCGTACATTTGTTAATAGTTGAGTGAATCGACCAAGTAATGTTTGAAATATTCAAGAAAGTCATTTTTTATATAAACATTTCCTAATTCTCCAATCTAGCTGACCTATACGAAGCAGAAATCATAAAAGAAAACTATGTCCGAAATTCTGAGTTAATATGTTGATTTTTGAGAAACTGAGAACACGTACACGGTTTTTCCGCGAAAGATCGCGAAATGGAAATATCCGGGAAACTTTGCAGCGTTGGAATATAATGAAAAGGTCGTAGAATGATTACAATAATATTTATTAATGAAACCTATAAAATTACGAATGACAGGGGAAAACGACCCGGAACTCAACTAGAGCAGACAAAAGAATGGCAACTAAACAACGTCAGAAGAAGGAGCTCAATCGATTAAGAAAAGAACATCAGTTGGTGGAACCAGGAGATTAATATTCGTAACAATATATTTTCATTTATTTAAATATGTGGTTCAGAGGCCTAATGTTGAGCTCTGTTTGAAAGGATAAGTGTAAACAAATATTCAGTATTCAATCAGCGGTACGATACGTGCCAAATATTTGATTAATGTTGACGGTCCTCCATACGGGATCCAATAAATCAATACAATAGAATTGTTGAATTTTATATAAAATAAAAAAGTCTTCGCAATCCAGAGCACAAAATATTCACAAATAATGGGTGTTAATCGAGATGGCGAAAGAGTGAATATTCGGAGATGTGGGATGGGCTGACTACTCTGATGTCTGTAAATATTGGATTAATGTTAAATTATGACGGAATAATTCAAAATTATCAGCTGGCAGGAATAATCGCCTATTTCTCCTCATATTCCGTTGAAATTGTCTATTTCATTGCATATGGCTGAGGTGACTGACGAAGCCACGAAAAGCCCACGAGAAATCCTTCATCTCTCCATAAAATTGTGAGAAATGTTATTCGCTGTTCAGTTTCTTTTCCGGAATAATTAATACTCTAGAGATCACTAGTATAATAAATGCCACTTCAGGACATTGCCAACGACAGAAAACAAATCTTACAAAAATAATCGAGATCACGGAAAATGAGAAAAAACTGAGTAAAATGATAAATATTTTTAACTATATTGATTTAAGAGATAAAATATTTATATAAATCGAAAGACCGGAGGCGATTTATATAATGAAAGTGGTGTTAGATTTTGCGTATTGTGCGGCATTTTTAAGTTATTAAGAAAACAATAATATAAAGGTCATTGTTCATGTATAGATACGCGGGAGCTCTCGGCCTGACGAGTGAGAGATGATGAGTGAGTGATTTTTACAGCTGTTAGGAATTAGGTAGGAGGAATGCGTTCCACATTTTTAAGGTAGGACAGTGGGATTAATGGATGGAAAGGATTTTTGCTAGGTGGGAATTCCTTCTCAATATATTTAGTCCACAAATAACGGAAGAAAAAATTCAGATATTTTCAGACCGGATGATGAGTGAGAGAGATGAGAGGCACAATAGGCAAAATGGTTACTTGGCCGATACGCTCTCGCGTATCTCGATAGCCCCTTCTCAATCATTGCACAGCAGCTCTTGGGTAACAAGAATGTACACAATGGTGATCTTAAGTTAGATATGACAGCGCCAGTATTTTAGCCCTTAACATCATTATTAAGATCCTGGGGTAACAAGCCGCCTCCCCCTCTCTCTCCCCCTTCAGTTCTCCTACATTTGTATAATCTGAAGCTTATAGATGCATAGGTAATGTTTTATAGCTGTTTTATAAACCCCAATGTTAAAGGGTTCCATATACGGATTTTCGCACGCACTTAGCTACGGGGAGGAATTATTTTTAGTTGGACTTGGTTTTCAACGGATTACTTGATATTTATTAAATAATGAAGCACTCTGTCATATACAAAAGATATCAGATGAGTATAAACATAAAGTCGTAACTCGATACTCGTTGAATTAACTAAGTATTAACTAACAATTTTTTATTCTATAGCCTACAGATTATAACTTCTTTCCCGGAAAATTGTGAATAGAAGAGACGACCAATGTGTGATCAATGATGACGGTTGTCTTCGTCATCCAAATCCAGAAGTTTATCTCTGAATATTTCAGTTAGTATGAATATTCTATTTCCATGAGAAATTCGATAAAAAATAAAAAATCGGCGAGCAAGAGGAGAAACCCAACCTGTAATAATTTATAAATGCGAATGAAATTCACGAGATACGATAGACACACTGAATGAGTAAAGGTAGAAGCATCTAGTTTTGTCTGTATTGGGGTGATAGGCGAGGTGAAAAAAGAATGCGGTATCAAGAGTGTTGGAGTTGCCGAGTGAGAGCGGAAAACGGAGTCGATAGGCGGAACGAACTGGGTCGCGGAGTTTTGAAGCAAAGGGCGTCGACGTTGAATGATTGAATCGTGCACGCTAGTTTCCAGAGGGTACAGAGCAGACTAAGAATTCTCCGCAGACGTACGTGGAAAGCACCTTGATATATAGTAACTGAGATGTGTGCCACAGGAGGAAAAACTTTTGGGAGGGGGGGGGGGGGGGGGGGGGGGGGGGGGGAGGGGGAGAGGAGAAAGAGTCTATTTGTTGAGTCGATTCGGAATCGCAATTATTTGATCCGGCTTTTCCGGGGGAAAAGGAGGGGATACAACTCTTCACGAAAATGTGTTCAACCATCGATACCACTGTCCTTGAAGTTTCTACCTCTTCCATCTTTTGTTATCGTTCATCTCTATTTTTCTCTGTGTGTTTATCCTCTCGAGTTCTTTATTATGAAGGCCTCCATTAGTGTTTCACTTGTTCTGTATCGTTCGGATGGGGATGTATCCATTCGAATTGTCCCGGGATTTACCAGTAAGGAGCCATCAGAGGTATTTTAAGTTTCCGATGATTGCATTGTGCTTGAAAAATAAATTGATCATTTCCGGGTTGGAGAATCTAGAGGGAATTGTATGACCTCTTGAGACGAAACTCTTGAGGGGGTTTGCGTTTAAGACATTACTGGTAATTTGCATAATCATTTGAGCTTCTTAGACGATAGTTGAAGCATGAAATATACGTCCTAAGAGTCCTCAGGTGAGTCTTCCACTTCAAGGAGGCTGAGAGGTTTCGTACTTTTTCTTTTTTTCTCTCTCCCGTCTCCCTCTTTTTTTTCCGTTTTATTTCAATTTTCAGGGATTAAATTATTCAACAAGAATTTTCCTGGGGAAGGCAAAAACTCTGATCACTAGCGTTAGTTCGACGCTCGAGAAGCTATTAGGGCTAGCCTGCCGATATACCTAACTTTATCAGTTTGGTACAATACATTCTACTGCATTGTGGATGGAGGGTGTGGAAGAGTAGACTAACTCGTGAGGTGAGGCAACAAGTTGAAAAAGTTGTTTGGTCGTTTGTGGAGTGAGACAAGAGCCGTGATGCCAGCAACCGAAAAGTTTATCCATGGATGTTTTAAAAAATTGAGTTGAACAACCATTTCTGTGGTACAACAATGGCTTGTTTGGATGGATAAATAATGACGGGTTATTATCCCCCAGTCTGACTCTGTTGTCGTAAAGTTTTTATGGTACAAATGCACTGCACTTATTCAACTCAGATGAAAATAAAGCATTCTAGTTTTTCCGTGAAATTATTCTTTCATTACTGTTATGGGGACAATTTCCACGTGTACGAGGTCACTGAGTGATATCTCTCGCATGCCATAAAATTTGAGGAAAAAAATGAATTATTATTTCTTTCGCGACTCAGTCATTCTTAGTTTATAATTTCCCAGGAGATCGCATTTACTATTTTTTTTTCTCGCCAACATCAATTTCAAACTTTTTCCCATTTTCCCATTAAAATCTCAGATGAAGTTTTAGGAAATTCTCGGTCTAGAGAACTGGCTTCAGAAGGATCGAAGGAACGAGTCAAGAGAGTCACAAAGTTCTGGATCTCATTGTATTCACCAATAGAGACTCTCTGTCTTATGTCGTAGGTCGTCCATGAATAATCGACCGAGCGGACGTATACTCCGTGGATCCACTGGAATATAAAGGGGAGCCGGAAGTTGCCTTCAGGCATTCCGTGGATGAGACAACGAGTACCTGTATACGTGCATCTGCATGAAACGAGTAAAGTGCAGGGGAGACATGAAAAAGAAAAAAAAATTGGAGAAAACGTAGCAGGAGAAAAGGCGAGAGTTGAGGCTGAAAATTTGAAAGAGCGGAAAGCTTTCATGTTTGATAGTTTTCAGTACTTGGAATAAAAAAAAAAGTAATTAGTTCAGTAGGACCATTAAAATATTGGTGGGAAGCTTCGTGCGGATAGGCTTTTGTAATCGAATCAATCGCTTGACGCTGAATCAATCGCTGCAACAATACCGAGATAATTCAATTATGAGACTTCGGGAGTGACGAAAATTACAAAAGCGGAGGGAAAATACTACTCTCTTACGTGTCAAATAAAACAAGAGGACCAAAATATAATAGCTCAAATAATTGTTATTTTCTAATTAAGAGGATCGGAAAAAATGGGTATGATTCGAATTTTCAGAAGGGATAAAAATTATTTCCCACCCCGATACGCCTGAGAAATATATTCATAAGTGGAAATAGAAAAAAGAGAGCAATTAAATTCCTGAAAGAGTTAATTAAATGAACTCTTTTTTTTTGTAGTTAAAATTTCATTCGTGCCCTTCGTTCCACAACACTTTTGGAAACCACTAGAAAATATGTGTGAGTTAGAGTACACATAATAACAGTGAAATAAATCAAAGTCCGAAAATGAGTAATACGAAATAAATATTTTAATTCAGATATAAGCTCAAATCTACACTCTGAAAATAAGAGTAGACACATTAGGATTGCCTCGGGTATTTAAATTTCATTGTCTAAAAAAATATAGCATTTTTTAATTAATTAGTATATTTCAGCACGTGTGGGGCAATTTCGTTTTTAACGTGTGTGGGCCGTAGGCGAGTGATGTAACCACACACGTTGAGGACGAAATTTCCCAACAAGTCCTGAACATAATTTTATGCTACGAGGCCTGGAACCGGCTAAATTAGACACAAGGCGCGAAGCGCCGAGTGCGTAATCAGCCGGTTTCAGGCAAGAGTGGCATAAAATAATTTTTATGACGAGCTGCAACTCGTTTTAATCTATGCTGTATGGTTCGAAAACTATTCATGCGAATTTTACTGGTGCATTTTACTTGTTTCTGTCAGTTTTGGGTCATAAGAGCCGAATTTTTTTGGTGGACTCCAGTCAATATATGGCCATGAACATTGATAAATAATAAAACAACTCGGACCAAAATTTTAAATTCTGCCAGTCGTTCGAGCGCCTAAAATTGACTTCATTGTATTACAGAATTTCAACAGAAATTCAATAGAATGTGTTGGTAATAGCGAAATATTGCACCTCACAATTTTGCCTTTAAAAATTGGAGTATGGTTGATTTAATTTTGCTTGCACGTTGTGGGAAATTGCATTTCTAGTGTCGGACACTGATTGCTTTTAGTGATTTTTTCGTATCAAGACATAAAGGGTTGAAATTCAGTATGCTTGGGTAGATGTACGGAACTTTTCCCTCCTCTTCCCTAGCGAAGGTATATAAATTATATAATTTTGAATAAATTGGAATAATTCAAAACACCGTGCGGTGAGGTATAAACAAATCTCACCAGCACTTGAGATTAACCAGTGTTCACGACGAGGACGCGGCTGGTGTAAACCCCAGAAGGTGCGCAATGGTGTACAATGGTGCTCATTTCTCATCCTCCAGCTATGTACCAAATTGAGTCCGACTCGATTTTATTGTAGATTTTAGTTAGTTTAGGTACTAAGTAGTGAATTAATTCATTTTCCAAGAAAAATTTTAGATGAGTTCTAATTACGAATTTGTTTGAAAAAAAACTAGGGTTCCCTATCTTATTTTTCATTAGTGTTTGCTTGTTTTTTGATAACCAATTTTGTAAATCTCGCAAAGTAAATGGACCTATGCCGATTATCGTTTATTCATCATTCGTTATTGGGCCATAAACCACTAAACTTTTTATCAACAGTCGAATATGATATTCAATATTTTGATGAATGATAGATAGATACCCTAACATGATTCATATAATAATGGACGGGAAAAATTTTATTGATTTCAAGTCGTGCAAAGATAGAGTTCACGTAAATGCGATTATGCGATCATTGACTACACTAGTGGAATCATATGATATTTTTTTCGGTAGTACATCACACGATGGAAATATAAAGGGGGATGAATGGCTAACAATTGGTATATATGGTTTTTAGTTTATCAATGATTATTTATCACAAATGGATGGTCATTGGCATTAAATACCATAATTGGGCATTCCGAACAGCTGATATTCTAAAATTCGTTGTAAGAATTTTATTGTTATTTTGTAAAAAAAAATCATTGGGATTAGATATATTCAACTCACGTCGACGATTCTTGATGAGACAAGGGTATGAGATTTTATACGTATATATTCAGAGAATATTGGGGAAAGTATTATAAGAATCCAATCATAATTTGATTGAAGTAATGATAAGAGTAAATCAATATCTTGTGATTGAGATGAATGGAATTCTGGGTTGATTTGAAGTCAGCAAGAGTTGTCTGTAGATTATTGACGATAGTTGAATGCAGTAAATTATAGTTAATGTATTGGATTGAGTATAAAGAACTAGTTGGTACTCCTGGCGTGAGCCTGACGATAACTGAACTAGGCCGAAGTAAGCCACGTCATTCCTTTATACTATTATACCTAAAATACATCTTCTGGTGGCAACAAATTCGGGTCAAAACGAAGAATATGCTTTTTATAACAGAGTTCAACACGAAAATCAAATATTCCGCATTGTACTCGATTCTGCCAATGGGTTCGCTTCCCGTCACCGGCAGTCAAAATTTGTAGCACTCTGCTCTCACGATTCACTGCCGAGCGGTAGTCTCGTAAAAGAGGCGACTGTACCTGGCCAAGGTTTTCCTCTTAGAGTGAGGTTTTTCATTGGTACTTGGCGAATGCGGTACAGCGGGGTCGGGGGTTGAGAAGGATAAATGTGTAAAAGCTTGAAAGGGTATACCTGAGGACAGGAAATTATTATTATATTATATACATTGACAGATTTCTGAGACATCTTTTTATAAACAGTTGCATACGTCCTTAAGTTCTTAGTTATGGCTGTTTATATAGGTTTCTCAAATATTTAGTTCACAGGAAGTCAGGAAGTCAGGAAGGAAACAATTATCAAAAGGGCTTTTTTACTTAATTTCTTCAAAAAAAGTATTAATTTCATGAGAAGAGCTCCCAGACATAACCCCAAATCTTGTGAACTCGAAGCTTTTCTTGAATCATCACACTGTCACGCTGTCACACTTTAAATTACGATATCTTTAACTTTAACTTTAACTTTAATCTTAACTTTAACCATTAAAATATAATTAAATTGTACCTCAATCAAAAACTACTAATTCAGGTTTATTCTTCATAAATTAATTTCCGAGCTCTTATCAAATTTATCCAAAATGGCCAAAAATAGCGTCCTTGCGAAAGCCAGTGACGCCAGATCTATCTTGAGCTTACGAGTTAATTAATTACAACTACGTACAACTCACTCCTACGCAAATATAGAATTCTATTTTGTATAATTTAAATGCATCTCATGTTCAAAAATGTTCTCTCGCTGCTGCGTTACAGTGTAGAGGATCGAGTTACTTCAGGAGCAAGTTTTCCTCGGAGCTTTATTTTGTCTTCCGGGTATTTTCCTGGCCCTCCGGGTATTCTCTTTGTCTCCCATGTATCTCCAATTTCTTTCCGGGTGTTATTTTTTCCGGGTATTTCAACTTAATGCAATTTCTAATCTATTCTCAAATTATTTCCATCAATTCCAGTAAATAATCTTGTTCTTAGAGTGTTGTCACACGCAGTGTTGCTATCTGGCCTCACGGCCAAGGTTGCAATTACGTAACCTCTATGATTGAGGTCAATCTCTTTTATGCTGGTCGATGAGATGCTTATCGTGCCAGTGACCCAATAAATAGTTTTCTAATCAATTAACTGTGAGTTGACAAGGCAGACTTTTCCTCCGACAATTTTCCATCGCTGGTGGAAGCTATCAAGCACTCCAAACGACTCTAGGTTTCCTTTGGTTCAGTCTTCGAGTAACCTAATCTCAGTTATCTCAACCATGAACACATGAGTTCACTCTTTAGTTTTTCCTAATCAGTTATTCCCTAACGGACCCGTCGATTCAAATTCGATTGACTGTCGATTCTAAGAATCGAGTGAGCCGCTTAGTCGATAGCCATTCGATCGATGGTCGATTGTGAT
>JAPYZN010005083.1:0-11112 GCA_030522865.1 Psyttalia lounsburyi | reverse complement strand
CATATGAGGCAGAAAAGTTCTTCACAGCCGTGTGTCAAACAATATTTTCTGTCACGACGTCTGTGGGCGGTGCTTCACGGACGCGAAGCGGCCGTGAAGTAGTGCTTTACGGACTGAGTGACAAAAAGTACTTTTTCGGCACATTGAGATGAAAAATTATGTTCGTAACTCGTGAAAAACGTGGTTTTTGACTCGTGGGATTAAATCCCTCGCCTTCGGCTAGTGATATAAACCTCCCACTCGCCAAAAACCATTTTTTTCCACTTGTTACGAAATATACTATTCAGTCACTCGACGCGAAGCGGAGAGCGACTGAAAAGTTACTTTTCTGACACAGCGTGATGAAAAAATTAAAATGTAATTTTGTTTAGATATGAAAAGTTAAGACTTTTTTTAGACCTCAATAGACCTATTACAAACAAGTTCAGCGCAACAACGAGAATTCCTTAATTGATTTCTATTTATTAAAAATCTCCAAAAAAATGGAATGGAAATTGCCAATTCCCATTTTTTAATTTTTTTTACTGCAAAATTTAGATCTTTCGTAGAACTTAATGTCGCACTTCCGCAAAGTGTACAGGATATCTGAGATAATTTTTTAAAACTATGTACTCATCCTAGACTTTCCATTTGCATATTGCACAAATTAAAACAACAAAGAAAATGAAAATGAACCGAATTTCACGCGCGCTTGCTCCAGTCTACGCAAAGGAAACACTTTTTTCCCCCCCATTCCCTCACTTTCTCAACGTTAAAAAAAAATACAATGAAGTGGTTATGTCAACAAGATCTCAGAAAATCTCCCCAATTTTTCCTAATTATGGGAACCATTGCAGAATCCTGGCGGCGCGCAAAGTCTCGTGCGCGCGCACCTTGAAGACCCATTATCTTCCATCCATTTCGGCGAACCGGTATAACGTAAGAGCTCCGATTGTTGTCAGTGGCTTAGCTCAATGTCGCAATGGGAAGTCTCGTCTCGCAACCAAAACTCCCCCGCTCACTGTTTACCCGAGGTTTATATTATTCAATCTGCAAATGCATGCGGCTAACCTACACACGTGCACGGTGCCAGTTGAGCGAGCGCGCGGGAATTCGATTTGTTTGGATTTCCGGCCGGGAAATGGTTGGATAAAAAAAAAATAGGAACGATTGCAGAGTTGAAAGAAGTTCAGTGACGATAATTCTAGAGTTGAAATTATGTCGACAGTCGCTTCAATCAACTTTTGGATCGATTGTATCGCGGAGAAAAGCCGCGGGGATGAATAAATGAAGCGGCAAGGGGTGGGGGAAATTTTTTTCCCACGGTTGAGAGCCACTGAACTGCGCGGGGCGGCATGATTTTTTTCCGTCGATATTTCTGGGGTTTTCAGGCAGCCCCGGGTGGACAGATACACCAGAAAAAAATGAATTCAGATTACGAGGTCTAGAAAATCTTTAATTGAAACTTGCAAAAGTCTTCAATTAAAAGAATTGAGGTAAAATTTAGAAGACTCAGTTTTAAATTTGAAGGCTCAATTTGACCTTCATAAGAATTGACTACACGGTTTCTAGACCAAATATGAGACTTCAAAATGTTCATTATCAAAAATTTTTTTGATCTAAAATTGAGACATGAGAAATATGCCAGTCTCAATTTAAGTCTTAAAGTCTCGACTCGACTTCCAGGAGTATCAAATTTATATCTTTACCTCCAAATTCTTATGTTGAAAATAAAGATTGTCACGTGTAAAGTAACCAAAATTAACTTAAGAGTTGTTTAATTTTTTTCAAATAGAGAATTTCATAACTCAATTTAAAATTTTCCAAAGTTTCAGGAAGTAACTTCCATAAGCCACAATTTAAGCTTGTGGATCGCAAATTAAAATGTTTTAATCCACAATCCAGACTTCTGGATAGTTTAACTCGAAACTTTTATTTGTTGTTTTTTTTTTTAATAAAAGACAAGAGACAATTTATCTATATTTCACCTGTTAAATTTAAAGTCTTAGTCCACAAAAAATTTGAAATAGCTGAACTTAAGACTATAGATCACTAATTCTTATCAAAATTTTCTTTGGTCGAATTCTAATTGGCGGAAAATAGTCCAATTTGGGAAATCGTTGTGAGGCAAATGTCGAAATTAAAGGAGCAATCTAGATTACCGACCGCGCCCTGCATACGGTAACCAAGCAGTCGGTAGTGCAGTCGCAGTGTTTTGAAGAATTGCCGGAGGTAGACGCCATCTGTGGTAGGTCGGGGGACCCGACCGGCCTTGCAAGGCTGCGGGCCATCGAACTCTTGGCCTACTGACGTGCCATGCAACGCTAGCGATGCGCACGGAAGAAGGGGGAGGACAGAAATACATGGGTAAAGGGTTGCCGATTCATTGTAAAAAAAAACACCATCAGGGTTGAATGTAGGGACTAAAAGGGTTTGGGAGTTCATTGAGAGCCAACTGAGTGGGTAATTGTATCGGTTGCATGGGTCGTTCCATTACATTTCTTTACACTCCAACAATAACGTCAATTATAAAATTGCGCAAACATCTTCTTTGCATTTTCTTGTTATTTTTAAGAACATTCCTCCGAAATAAGCAATCTGCAAAAATTTAGTTTCGATTATTCTGCGAATATCTCGTGACTGGATGATTTTAGAAGAAATAGTCAAAATATCTTTCTTGTAAAGAATTTGATGAGCCGCAAAAAGTTTATGAGACATTTTTCTCTAGAATTAAGAGTTTTCGAGATACTCGTAAAATTGCGGAAACATTTCATGAATGTATTTCCTCTTTGAAAATATTAGTCTTAAAAGTTGGTAGAGCTTCCTCATTTATTCCCTCAACACCTAGCACTAGAAAAAAATGCAAATGCGAAACAAAAAAGTACCGAAGCGCGTCAGAGACGCTGGGGTCATTAAGGGTAGTGGGCCGATCTACAGTTGGAAATGCGCTCGGAGTTTTACGTGTACATCAAGAACTTTTCATGACTGATGCTTCAGAAATGATGAAAGGAAATGTCGAAAAAAAAAAAAAAGAAGACGCCCCTGTTTCCACTCTATTTTCTCTCCTTCTGTCCATCACTTCTATAGTTCCTTTTTTTTTTGATTATTTATCCTTGTACCTTTGTGGCTGAAAATGACGGAGGAAGTAAACCGAGGGACGGCTAACAAAGAATTAATTGAGGCACGGAAATAGACTGCAATCGCCACGTGATTCGTACCCGTGAGAGGGAAATAACTAGTGGGGCTTTAAGAAGCCCTTACTTACAGGTATTTTCAAGTGTTAATCTTGTTATGTTGAGAATCATCTCGAGGACGGAATTTCGAAGGGTAATAACGAGCCATTGAATGTCTAGCCTTTGTAATTTACGTAAAACCGATAGTTAGACTTTCGTGCCAATGATTTGGCCAAACAATTCGTAAAATGAATAATTAATTTATCAAAGTGGCAAACGTCATGTGTAAATTTTTTGCATCGAACAAACAATTAGTAAAAAAAAAATATAAATATTTGTAGAGAAACCTTGATTTGATTTTCGTTACAAGTTCTCTCCCTATTTTCCCGACAATTTATTTGTCGTATTTTCTCATCAACAATTCCCAACTGCATGAAAAAAAACCTCCATTTCCCATATCCACATGTAACCCCCATCCTCCCACATTTGTAAAGAGCACATGTTCCGATGAAGCACCGTTGCCCCCACGATTTATCCCTCCCCCCAATCCCATACGCTGGATCCACACCAACTACATCAGAATCGTGCTCGGCGTATCAATTCCGTAAGTCACGGAAGCCCTTCTGGCCTCTCTCACAGTCCCAATGACCTTTTGCGAAAACACAGGTGCCCCCCCCCCCCTCCCCCCGACACATCGCACCCAAACAATTCTCTCCCCCAAAGTTTTAGAAAAATAAATAAACAGATATAATCGATCATGCGATTATAATGGGAGGCGAAGGCGAGCCTTCCACTCGGATTATAAAGTTACATTAGCCGGAGGATGTACTATTGGTTAAATTATCAATGAATTTATTAATTAATTAACAATTTGATATATTCCATAGGATGATCGAATTAAAATTTATGGTTTTCCATGATTTGTCTAGCTATAAAATTTTGTTTAATTATATTAATTTTCAATCAGAATTTGCAAACGAAAAAAAAATTGCAAATATGCATTTTTGAAAACGAAAATTCAAGTTAATATTAATCTGTTCGTAAGAACTTTCGAGACAGTTTAAGAAAAAATTGAAAAATTGAATTCAACAGAATTCTCTACTGTTAAAAAATGTAAATAATTTAGTAACAATTTTCCGAAATTTATTGAAAGTCTCATTAAAATAGATAAGATTTTAAAATTTTATAAAATCACCAATTTTTCCAAAATTCCCAGCATAAATTTGAAAACATCTAAACAAATAAACAATCTCTTATCTTTCAAACCATAATATTCCGTACAAACGACACTCAATCCGTAGAATTAATTTGCGGAGAATTAATATTAATTTTTATTACTCTCAAATTAAAAACATATACCGCAGAATAATTAAATTATAATTGTCAATCGATTGTAATTTTCCCACGAATGATCAATTACGAATATCTGCATTAAGTTCCTGGACAATTTTCCCAAAAATATAAACAAAAAACAATTGAAAAAAAAACAAACCGAACTGACCTAAACAAAATATCAATCTTTGGTCTTACCGTTGACCAATTAAAACGGCGCAGTGTCGGCGCCCCGAGGCGTCATAAAATCCATTAAAAGAAGAGGGAAAAGATAATCGCACGGGCATTATCCCCTCGCCATAATGCCTCGTTATACCCTATAAAAGGTGCAAAAGTTACCCACTAGGTAACAGGAATGCGCAGCAATGCAAAAAGGTGGGTGGGGTGGGAGGGCCGGGAGCGCGTCGGTCTCTGGAGGAGTGTGAGGGGTCGGATCGGACGGTCGCGGATGGTGAGACACCACGTGGGTATCCCCGGCGTGAGATAACGGTGTTCGGTAACCGCGTCAGAGTCCGCTGCTAGCGGTACTTCCACCACCAGTCCGTTACTTGACCGACAGATCCGCTAAAGCGCGCCGCATGTTTTCTGCGCACTCTCTCTCTCTCCCTCTCTTTCTCCCGTTCTTGCACTTTTCGCCCCCATTATAGTTATTCCCCTCTTACTTGCGCACAGGCGCATCGTGCGCATCGTGATACCTAAGCTGTTGTACGACGGGGATTTTAAATAGACGATTAACCGCACGATAGCATTAATCAAATTTATTCCAGAATTATGTGGGATACTTGGGTGATGCATTGAGAATATAAATTAAGGGTTAAGGAAGATGCCTTTGATATTCAAATGGCGAGTTAATTGGAGAGTTTTTCTCTGCTTTTTTTTTTCGTTCTTTCGGGTTTCCCTGGGATCCGCGTGGAGAAATCACCGGATTTGAGAAATTTTTGGAAAATCGAGGGACTAGGGCTAAAGTAATTTCGCGAATTCTGACATTTGCACGGGTTATCAGCGCAAGTGGAAGAGAATATTTTGTAAAAATTACGGAACTCACCCCTTGCTGCTCTCTTACAAAATGAAATTGGAAAATTTTAGTCGTAATTTTTTCAAAGACTCAGGTAAAAATTACGGAGCTCTGTAAAAATTCAAAAATTTTAGGAGAAACGTATGTGAGCATTTCGGAATGGCATTTACAATTAAATTTCAAGCTGAAAATGTTACGGAAATTACGGAAACGACACGTAATTTTCATTGAATAATTTACGTGCTTGCGTGATTTTTTTTTCTGAATGAAGATCTCTTGAAAACCCTCCGACCGATTGAATTTTGTTCTCAAGTATTTGTTTAGATGTCGTCTATTAGAATATTTTTATTTTACTTGAATAATTGAACATATCACGAGACCGTCTTCTTGGAAATTATGGAATTTTGGGGGGTTTTACTGAATTTAAGTAGTAAAGCTCAATCATTAAGAATTTAAATTTAATTTTGTTATCCTCTAGGGTTTTCATGGTTTTTCCCAATTTCTACCTTCAACCCCGCTATACCGCCTTCGGCGAAGGGCGAGGGGAAACCTTAATAAAGGGAAAACCCGCGTCCAGGTTGCGAGACCCCACTTGGCAATGAATCTTTCAGACTGAGAGTGTCAGAAATTTACGCGACCGCCGGGAAGCGAACCCGGGTCCCCCACATGCCAGTCTAACACGCTAATCAAACAGCCGTAATCACCTCCTCTAAATGCAATTATCAATTGAAGACATATTTGAGGTAATTTTACTGACTAAAAAAAATAAAGTCGCATTAAAAATTAATATTAGGGTAATTTTTGTCTACGTAATTGGAAATTAATTAATAATAATGTGAATTTAATATCAGTATTAAATAGAAACATACTCAATGCTGATTTTTTAATTTATAGTTTTTTTATTTATTTCATATTTGGGAAGGTGAGATGACTGAAAATTATGAAATATTTGAGAGATTACTGTGGACCATGGAAAATTAATAATTAATCTTTGCCTTCAGCTATTGTTTTCGGATATTTTTAATATTGCAGACATTCTTGAGCCTCCAACATGTCTTCTACAGATAATTATGGGAGAATAATTCCTAGCCGCGGACGGGATTCAAATTTGATGGGAGTTAATTGGAGGGTTTTCATGTTTTCAGCAGACAGAGACTTTATAACTGTAATTGTGCATAGAGAGAATGCACCGGAGTGAAGATGTTTTACGAAATGCTACGGGTACATCTAATGTCATTTTAATGGTAGAAAATACCATTTGAAATTATATAATGTTGCGAAACATTGAAAATTAATAATCAATTATTAGTTATTTGGCCGTAATTATTAGTTGGAGGCGCGCTCGATGTTCCACTATTTTATTAAAATTTCAGTGATTACAGTCCACCGATTGCACGTAATTTTTCGCGGCTTATCCCGTTGATCAATTATCGAATCTGTACATCAGATCTGAAATTGTAATACTTTCGTCCTCTTTTTTAAGACATCTTAGTGTATCAAGTTAGAACATTAAGACTGCCGAGAGGACTTAAACTTCATTTTTTCAGAACATACTCAGTAGATTGAGAAATTATTTTGTATTCTATCGAACTCGCTCTATAATTTCAATTCGCTGAAGAATACTTTGCGACTGTACATTTTAGAAAAGTGAATTTTACCTCAATTTTCCGCGATTACTAATTGAATACTCTTTTAATGCGGTTTTCTTGGGATTTTACCAGCGGATAACGATAATAAATTAATTTCTCATAAACCATTAATGATTTTCCTCTGGTCGGCTTTGAAAAGAAAAGAAAAGAAAAATAACTCGTGAATTACGACTAAAATTCAAATAAAAAAAGCGAAGCAGATAAAATCATATTAATTCAGTGAATGCCTGTTCTCGTAATGGAAAATTATTCATAATTCCCAGGCTGGTCGCTCAAATTAACGGTCGAATCACTAGGAACCAGAAATAAAACATTGAAATAACGAAGAGACAATCATATAATTTCATATTCAGGTGATATGATATGATGACGACGGTTAATCAACTCATAAATAATTTATCACATTCCTCAGTCTGTCTCTCAATCAAGAATTGAATAAACGACAGCAGGATTTTTTTTTTAATTATTTAGGAAAAATACTTCGTTTCCTCTCTTTCTCCAATTATTAATGAGATAATTTTTAATTCTTTAAATTGATTATTTCCTCATATTTTCAACGCGATATCAATTAATTAGTCTCTCATGGACAATTCATCATGCTCTTCGGTTTATTCCATAAACACGTAATGAAATTAAAGCCAGATGAAAATGATTTTTTAATTAGCAGCATAAAATCCGAGTAAGAACCCCAAAAAATCATTAGTCCTAATAAACTTTTCACTGCGCTCCGGGGTTTAACGCCCCATCGGGTCATCATAATAAAGAAACGCATTATTCGTTAATAACGAGCTCAGAATTCAAATGAAAAAAAAACACAGACATTAGATTGTTAATGTAAAGAATTATGAATCTGGTGGAATAGTCGTCAGCGGAAGATTCAACTTAGGGCAATTTTTAACCGTGAGAGTTCTACGCAAAGAATTATTGATTCAATTTTATGTTCCAGGACAAAAAATAATTTTTTCATCACGCTGTGTCGGAAAAATAACTTTTCAGTCCCACTCGCTAAAAAACATTTTTTTTCACTTGTTACGAAATATACTATTTCATCCCGCCGTACTTTTCCGACATATTGAGATGAAAAATTATGTTCATAATTCGTGAAAAAAGTGCTTTTTGACTCGTGGGATTATACCACGAGCCGAAGGCGAGTCCCACTCGCCAAAAACCACTTTTTTTCACTTGGTACGAAATATACTACTTCATCCCGCCGTGTCGGAAAAGTAACTTTTCGAACCTATTGAGATAAACAATTTTGTTCGTAACCCGTGCAAAAAATGTTTATTGTCTCGTGGAATTATATGAACCCTCCCACTCCCCAAACCCCCTTTTTTGCACTTGTCACGAAATATACTATTTTAAATCCCCCAATGTTCAATATTTTTCAACGAATTTTTTTTTGCATACTTAATATTATTTTCCATAAAATAAATCATAAAGAATTCAGAATTAGGCAATTCCTCATGGTAATTAACAAATATATATTATGAAGTAATGATAATTCTTCATATTTTTGAAAACCTTTTCTTACGATGCAAAAAAGAAATGAGAAAAAATGGCAATTGACACTTCTAATACTTTAAGAAAATGGTGAAACCCCCTTTAAAAATATTTCTACACCCCCCGCTCAAGTCAATTATTCCACTGACAAAACTCTCGCCAATTTGATCTCAATCAGGGAATACCTGTTCCCGTAATCGGTGGTGAAGCGAGTTGCGAGCTGCTAATGTCAGACGGTTGGCTCGGTGCACTCTGCGATTGACTCTGTTGTGTTGATTGTTGTTGTGCGGCTGGTTGTGAAGTTGATTGTTGCTGCTGAGGACTACTGCCGCCCTCATTAGCGCTGGGACTACCAGCGCTCTCGGCCATGGTAAAGTCTCCCAGTGATCACCAAAAAAAAAGTCTGACCACGCACGGAACTCAACCCCTCGACCACATCCCCACCGTCTACCAAATATTCTTAATTCTATATGACGATTGTTGTCGCTTGGAGCAAACTCGTTATTACGATTAGAATATTTCTTTACGATTGATTAATTGATCGATTATTTAATGAATTAAATTATTATGTACAAATTGACTAAGTGAAAATCGCGGATTGTTTTCAACAGTTGAATTCATCAAGTGAATTGTGAAAAGCTCGACTACTTTTTATGAGCTTAGCTGATATTTTTCCACTAAACAATCGACTTCTCTAACAATATTGCTGCCAACGATACGCCCCTCAGCGTGTCGTTAATGTATATCGATTCTACTCGCGTCGGGTGCTTGATATTTACGTGCACTAAATGACTCGTACGATCTCGCTGAAAGACCGCCGAGTGTACACGATCTCGGGGCCATGGTACCGAGAGTCTTTCTGTTTACACGTTTAATGTTGTTGTCGTGAAGACCGTTATGAATGTTCTGTGAAACAAAGAAGAGACGAATATTTTCTCACATCAGTTGTTGAGTCAATTCAATTCGATCCACCGTTTCACAGAGAAAACGAAAAATCCGACTATTTTTGCTGGATTGAGTAGGCAACATCAGTTGCAAATTTTTGAGATGTCGTGAGAAATAATTTTATTAGATAAAATTATTTTGTTGAGGTAAATAATTGGTTCAAATGAAATAATCCTCCATTTGGAGCGAGGAAAAAAAAATATTTTTTCAAACAAAGGAGGATTTATTTGGAATTGAAATATTTTTTCAACCAGAATATTATTGCAATGAATAAAAAAATTAATGTTATTCAGTTTGGGAGAAAAATTGCATTTTATATAGAATTCAATTGAATTGGAATATCTTTAATGCAACTACTGATTTAAATTTAATATTGAGTGCAAAAATTAAATAATTTTTAGTTGGTTAATGAAAAATGTTAAAAATCCTGTTAGCAATTCTCAATCTGATTTTTTTTTCTCTGTGAATTACGTTCCCCCGAGCCATTCATCCATTCGACTGATTCAAGAGAATCCCCATTCCAAACACTTCCCCCGTTTCATTCCCACTTTTATTCAATTGAATTTCCCGTCGTATCCGAGTGTCCAAAGATAACTCAAAACAAACAAACGAATTATGGATTAGCAATGGGTATTCGACCTTAGCATCGTGCGCCTTCAAACGGCAATAAATGGAAGTATCGAGTCCGAGGCGAGAAAAGACCGGAGACCGTGGAGAGTCAATAGGTCAGTGGGGCTTGTCTATCCTCAGGTATTGCAGCAGAACATGGAAAAACCTGACGACAAGATTCGTCGCACGGTTATTTACCCCCTCCCATCAATACCATCCGTGAACTTGACGGCTCGAAACCTGGGAAATTCATGAACTGTTAGTTAACTCGTGGTAACAGACAAAACCCCGTTAGGATCTTCTCATAATGCCATTGGTTTTACCTCACGATGACTCTTTAACCTCAAATTATCGTCAATATTATCTGCAAATATATCTCTATTTATTTACCGTAAGGAGGCCTGATAGACTAGCAAAATGAGCTTAAATCGCTTAAATCGTTTTCGGAGGCAGTGACACAAAATACTGCGCGTCACGCGACTATAAAATGTACTTTTCATCACTTGCGCGTAAGATCTCACTTTACCCATACTATAATGATAAATATTGTTTGCAAAAATAGCTGAAGCTATCGAAATAGTATATTACGACACAAGTGAAAAAAAGTGCCCTTTTTTGCACTATTATCGAGCGAGACGTGAGAAAATGTGTCTTTTTTTACTACTGTCGTAAATTATTGTTCGATACACATGAAAAAAGCAGTTACCAACTTGTGTGATTACAACCCTCGCCTCTGGTTCGGGTTTTAACCCTCACGCTCGTTAAAAACTACTTTTTTTCACTTGTATCGAAAAATACTATTTCATCACGCTGTGTCGAAATAGTACATTATGTCACCAGGCGATGAAAGTATTATCTGACGAATGTGACTTTATAATCCGAGCCGAAGGCGAGGATTATAATCACATGA